>VMBQ01008057.1:0-41725 GCA_007657795.1 Dreissena rostriformis
ATTCACATGTTTGTCAACACTTATATATGCAAAGATGCATGCAAGGACATTTTAACTTCATACAACCATGTAAATATTCAAAGAATTAGGTATACATGAAAAATAAAAGAAACATAGACATATCAGCTTGCCAATTCAGGTTCGACACGTAACTGGTATAAATTAAGTATATAAAATCTATAATTATTTGTCATGTTTACAAAAGCTGTTGTCGATTAATTTTATTGTGGATTTTTAATTAACCATACCATTTAATGAATGATTTGGCACCAAATACGTAAAATTCAATAAAGTCTTAAAGATAAAAAAAAATACAAAAATACTGAACAGTCTTAAATGAATTAATACAGGGAAAATATAAAGATGATCGATCACAGGTAACACAAGCTAACAACAATAAACATTCAGCATTTCCTGTGCACATCAACTGGTAGATGTTCTAATTACACATAGTAACTTTCTGTATTTTGGCTATCAAATAATAAGACATTTCTGATCTGTTTCATCTTTGTCACAAAAGCTGAATGTTTAACATTTATTGTATGATATCTACTCGTGGATTAGGTAACCGATAATTTACTTTTTCGGTTCCATGGTAACAAATGCTGGATATTCCACATTTCCTGTACAACGTTAACTGCTGCTCTACAACCTGTTTCTATGATAACAATTGATGAATGTTCCACATTTCCTGAAGAATGTCCACTGATATTTCACATTTTTGTTTCCATGGTAACGAATGCTGGATCTTGCACATTTCCTGCACAAAGCTTACTGATGTTTTTACATGTCGTTTCTATGATAACAATTGCTGAATGTTCAACATTTTGAAAATTGTCTGGTGATGTTTCACATTTTTGTTTCCATGTTAACGAATGCTGAATGTTCTACATTTCTTTATGGGGTCTACTGATACAGGAAGGTACTGAACATCTCCAGGGCAGCCTGAGGGGCATCTTGGGGCACCATGTGACCTGCACCCTGGGGTAGGAAAACAAACATGGTTACCATAGCAGCATTGTGATTGTATGCTTAAGGTTTGATGCATGTGTGTAACTTGTCATTCTAGATTAGCCTGTGCAGTTCACACAGGCTAATCAGGGATGACACTTTCCGCTGTATGATATTTTTGGTTTAAAGGAAGTCTTTTCTTAGCTAAAATCCAGTTTAGGCAGAGAGTGTCGTCCCGGATTAGCCTGTGTGGACTGCACAGGCTAATCTAGATTGACAAACACTTTTAGCACATTCATTAACCCTTTGAGCACTGGAACCGGATTTTGAAGGCCTTTGCAAACAGTTTGAATCCAGATGAGACGCCACATAACGTGGCGTCTCATCAGGATCCAAACTGTTTGCTATTCTGATAGTATTCTTTGAAAAAAAAATCAAAGAAAATGCTAATTTTAGAAATTTAGCANAGGAAACGTTCTGGAATTGTTTCATATAATTAAGGATCATGCTTTAATTATTAAATATCGTTAAGGAATGTTCTTGAATTATTTCATATAATTAAGTAGCATGCTTGAATTGTTTCATATAATTAAGGAATGTGCTTGAATTGTTTTATTTTATTTAAGAACATTTTTGAATTTGTATTACATATAAAGTTAATTTTTTCTGTGGTTTGTGGACATTTTTCACAAGATTAACAACGACATAATACTTTTTTCTTATTGATTTAATTGGTGGTCAATAAGGGAACTAAAACGTATGCATGTTAATTTTTCTTATATAGACTAAGTCTAAAATATTTTTTGTTTATGTTGGATCTATGTATTTATTACAATAGTTTTTTTACTTTTCATTTTGTAATAAAAAATTATGTTTCTACTTCAAACACTGAAATTATGAATTAATATCAATGAGTTATTTTGTTGTTAGAGTTTAATTTATTTGGCATTATTCACTCAATATTAAGAATAAAACTGACCAATAGATACTTTGAAAAAAAATAAAATAGAAAGATAAGTTCAAATTCATTGTTTGTCTACTGCTGAGTGGGGTAACTGTTAGTCCGCTTTTAATATGTATCGCCCTGATGGAAGAAAATGTTTTTATTTATGTCCCCATTTTTTTTCGTTTTCCTTACAAACAATGTCGAATGATGGCCGAAAATTAATGAAGGCCATGTTAAATCTGCTGTATAATAACTGCCAAATGTAGGGTCTTTCAGGTACTAGTATACAACATAATGTATATAAATAGGATTCTGTGTTTGAATTCTAAAAATGTTTGTAATTAATAAGGTTAAGAATACTCATTTTATATGTTTTTATTTTTTTTAGTCCCCTACCGGTGTAACCCAAAGGGACTGGAGGTTTACCTCAGGTCCCTCCTCGTGTCAGTCTGTTTGTGTGTCCCTCCGAATCAGCATCCTTGGATAATTAAAAAAATACTTCCACTAAGTTGAATTAACTCAGTATGCGGATAGATAGCTATATGGGGCATATGCATGTTATTTCAGTTTGATTTTCTGTCTTACAAAACATGTGGGTGCTAGGCTTACAGAAATAAGTATTAAACCATTTATGCCTAGCGTCTAGAAAAAAAGGCCTTGGCCAACAGCGTGGACCCAGATGAGATGCCGCATGATGCGGCGTCTCATCAGGGTCTACGCTGTTTGCTTAAAGGAATTTCTATGAGAAATATTCTAAAAATAGAAATAAATATACATGTACCAGACATCTCTAATTTTGGAAATAAATTGATCCAATTTAGAAGGATGGGAGAGTCCACTAGGCATAAATGGCTTATCTAAAATCTGGATCCTCAAAAAGTACTTTAGCTAGGTTGATGAAACTTAGTACGTGCATAAAGAGTGATATGGTTAATGTGCATGTTTTTCAGTTTTTTTCGTTAGACCAAAACTGTGGTTACTATGTTTACTCTTTCAGTGCTGGAACCGAATTTCGAAGGCCTTTGCAAACAGTTTGGATCCAGATGAGACGCCACAAAACGAAGCGTCTCATCAGGATCCAAACTGTTTGCTATTCTGATAGTATTCTTTGAAAATAATTTTTGAAATTCAGCTGACAACATTTTAGCAGATGAAAAATTTCCCAGCATGCAAAGGGTTAACAGAAATAATTGAAAACTAAAGTATGCTCTGCAATAACTAAAAAGTACTGAAAAGTTCAACTAACGTATGGAGATCCAGTTCTTACTTTGACAACATTTACACGGGAGGGCATTACTGTTTTGTCTGTGACAAAGCTCTTGTTTACATCCATTTACATTTCAAATATTAATATACATCTGAGTTATATGTAGTTGTTTACTGATTTTTATTATTGTTTAACATGTTATTTTGTATGTAAATACTAACATTGTTTTCATATGTATATGCTTGTAAGTAAATTAATGGTCAGAAATCAATATATTCGCAGCCACTAATTTGCCACAAAATCAAATGTACCACGAACATTCAAGTCTGAAGTCTTATATCAGACACTATAAAAAAATCTTAGAATTTAAGATCTCCCGGTAATGCCAGATTTTGATAATCCACAAAATTTCATGTCAACGAAAATAGATGAATGTATAGTAAATTAGAGAGTTTATAACAAGAGATCTATCTATCTATTATCTGTTTACTGATAAATCATTGTATTAACAAGATCTGTGTTAAACTGTTAATGTATTCAATGCAGGGTATTGTTTTATCGTTATGTATACACTTTTTAGTGGTTTGACAAATAATCTTGAATAAAAATATAGAATCAGATTCTGTTAACCTGACTCTTGATTTGATAAGTCTGTTCCAGGAATTAATGGCCTGTTTCATTGATTCATATTATGATAAATATAAAAGTTGATCTTGGTGTACAAAATACTATTTTATGTTGTTTATTTCACATGTAATTTACATTTAAAGTTTGAAAACATTTTATGATGCAAGTTATGTACACTCATTGGAATATGAAACAATATGCTAATCTTGTTTCGTCAAACTAAAGAATATTCAAGAAATTAGGACCAGATACTTTTTTATAAATGCTTTTTATTTTGTCTATTGCATATTTTACATGTGTATCATATACTCTTGGCTTAATGAAGTGTCTGTAAGTATCAAAATAGAAGATCTTTAAGTTGCGCTCTGGGAAAGCCGGGCTTAATGCATGTGCGTAAAGTGTCATCCAACATTGGCCTGTGCAGTCTGTACAGGCTAATAAGGGACAACACTCTGCTTTTATATTATTTTTCGTTTAAAGGAAGTCTCTTCTTAGCGAAAATCTAGTCAATGCGGAAAGTGTTGTCTCTGATGAGCCTGTGCTTACTGCACAGGCTTATAAGGGACAACACTCTGCTTTTATGTTATTTTTCTTTAAAGGAAGTCTCTGGGAAGGAGAAGGAAAAATCTGGGATGACACTTTACGCACCTGCATTAAGCCCTGTTTTCACAGAGAGTGGATCATTTATATTTGGAGTAGCTGTGATAAACCTGTTATAATCCAATTGCGCTGTTGTTAAGAAAGTGTATACCTGAAAGTTGTGAGTTGAACTGTTGTTTGTTAAACCTGACAGTGTGCGATAAGTTATTCCACATTCCAACACAATAAAAGAATGTAAATATAATATATTATTAGTTTTGTTCACTGATAAAAGGTAGTTATATAAACGCATATATTGTCTGATAGACACAAGGAGTGAACTGCCTAATGGCGCTGTGCATACACATTGATTAATATGCTTAAAATATACATTAATTTGTTGAAAGTATACTTAGTGATAAATTTACACATTGATTAAATTGTTGAAATTATACACACTGATTAATTTGCTGAAAATACATACATTGATAAATTTACACATTGATTATTTTTTTGAAAATATACACATTAATGAATTGGCTGAAAATACATGCATTGATTGATTAACACATTGATTAATTTGCTGAAAATATACACATTGATTTGCTGAAAACACACACAATGAGTTATTAACACATTGATTAATATTGTAAAAATATACACATTGATTAATGTGCTGAAAAAACACACATTTATTTATTTACTGAACATATTCTCATTTATTAATTTGCTGAAAATATAGACATTTATTAATTTACACATTGATTATTTTGCTAAAAATATACACATTGATTAATGTGCTGAAATATATACACTGATTAATTTGTTGGAAATATACACATTGACTAATTTGCTGGAAATATACACATTTATTAATTTGTTGGAATTATACATATTAACTAATATGATGAAAATATACACGCTGATTGATTTTCACATTGATAAATTTGCTCAAAATATGCACATTTATTAATTTGTTGAAAAATACACACATTTACTAATTTCATTGTTGAAAATATACACATGGAATAATTTGTTGAACATATACACATGGATGTATTTACACATTGAGTAATTTGCTAAAAATATACACATGGATACATTTGCTGAAAATATAACATTGATTTATTTACACACGGATTAATTTGTTGAAAATATACAAATTGACTAATTTCCTGAAAATATACACATTTATTTATTTGCTAAATTACTGCCCTTCTTACATATATAATATTGCTTTGTAGCCGTATGCACTGATATAGCGATTGTGATACAATACAGGTTGAACTCAGCGGGGATATATACTATAACACCCCTTCATCATTCATGTACAGTAACGAACTCACATCAATCTAATGACGAACAAACATGTAATATTTTCATATATCACCTACTATTTAGTGTCGTTTAGTTGTTTTTGTTTAAAAGGAAATAAACGAATATTTTTTCTTTGATTAGAGTCTAACACGTTCGTCCTTAATCTCATGTATTGTAGTCCATATGGTATGTTCATATTCAAGGAATACGATGCATTATGGGATTTGTAGTTCTCAGCGTCTTTTGTATTGTCAGTACTTTTGTGGCAGTACTTGGTTTCGCCTATTTAGGGTTTTGTGCGACGAGTACATGCATGTACGTATTATTAATGAAACAAGTATTGATAAGTATGACTACTCCTCTTTAATATTTTGTACGTTAAAGATTTATAAAACGCTGTTAGTTATTGATTGATATTATCCATGCTTACTTATAGTTATATACAGAACTTGTCATAATTATGGATATAGGTTAATTAGTGTTGTGATATTGCAGGTACTAAAATGAGTCCACATGGGCCACTGGTCTTCTGGAAATGTTGGAAATAAATCTTGAATGTTTTAAGATCTGTCTCCGTAAGCTTGTAGGTCAAGGTCACAGTATAAGTTCAAATGTCTATTTTGGGCTTAATACAGCTTGTCAAGAATTAACTTCATCATGCAATTTTACAATAACTTAACACATGTTCACCATGAGGGGATGGCGCGTTTCCAGTAAGATCTGTCTCCATAGCTTTAAGGTCAAGGTCACACTTTAAGTTCAAAGGTCCATTTTGGCTCAATATAGCTTGTCAAGCATGTAACTTCATCATTTGTCAAAGGAAAAAACAACAATAAAATATAGACCTATGTATATGTGGACAAACAATAAAATGCTGTCTAAAATATCCAAAGCGAAGTAGTCAACCGTGTATACGTATGCTAGTATGCACACATGGTAAAAAGTGATACCGGTGCTTCATAAAAATAAGGATTACAGTGTAGAATCTTTGTACACATGTCCAATCAAACAAAAAATCTTTAGCCAAGGTAAAAGAAATTTACGCTATTCCTTAAAGTCAAACATCGTGCTTCAACACTTTAATACTACTGTAAACACTTTAAACACAAAACCATGATAAAGAGCACCGTAAGTTCTAGCCCTCTGTTTTACCTTCGAAATCACGTGCTCGCTTTAAAAACCGGTAGACCGCATTCGGCATCACCGGCTTTACTGGAATCTCTGATGAGGAAGATTGTGTCTTGCCTCTTGGCCGCAAAAATCTCGGATTTACTGTAACATGTCAATAGATTTCTCGATGTTTGTCTTTTAAACAAATTGATGCTAGAGCTACTGTAGTGACACTTATTTCTTTGAACAGACTGATGTACTCCAGTTAGCAGTGGTAGAATTCTCGACTCGATCCGAGTAGCCTCGCAAAGTTCCGAGGTAGAGCTAGTTTCATGTAGGCTGAAATCATGGCCTTCCAGTATTTTAGGATCTATTTCGAGCCCGTTAGTACCTGGCTCGATGACTTGAGGCTGAAATTCGGCATATCCGTTCAGCTCCATCACCGTGGCTTCGCACAACGTGTCCTGTAGACCCGACAGAACTTCGATGACACTGTGGTTATTCCATACCGATTTATAATCCAGATACTCCAGATGGCTGGAGGTAGTTGTCAGATTCGAAGAACGATCATTATCCCATGATTTTGTGCTTATTTTCTTCAAATACGCGCAAATATCTTCGTCGTACGTACCCGTATATTTCTGCTCTGAGATCATGTTCGATAAGTATCTGTTTTGTTTGGCAAGTAAATGACGTCACAGTCCTGTTCTGAGGATGACGTCACTGACACGTCATTTCAGTTCGCCCTAAGCGTCATAATCTTTGTGCATTTAATGTATAATGGATGAAGTAAACCATTCTTGAAACTGCATTGAAAAACTGTATAATTATTGTTCCATTTGCATTCTTCAGTGCTAGAGACCCAGTTAAATGTAGTTTGGGTTAAAACCAGCGCCTTCGAATCCGGACGATGTACCATCTATTGCTTTAAAAGTGTTTACATTAAATGTATAATCCGTTATTATGTAGACTTCGATAGCCGGATATAACAGTTGGTAGCTACTGGTTTAATAACATTATCTTGTACATCATCTTGGTACAAGTTTATTTCATGAAAATAAAGATATTGTTCACTTTGTTTTATTTTAAGTGCGTTCTAGACCTACCCTTTTAGTCCCAAAAAACAAACTAATGTATAATTTAAAAATATGCACACTTGTTTTGCGTGTTTCTTGTTACGAAATGTAATTCTCTCTTGCGAAAGGTCGAAATGTTAGGAGTATAGTTACCCAGTTAGAATGCCAATCCGTTGATTTATTGCTCACGCTGTAATTTTCACCTAAAACACCTTTGCCTTAAGAAAATATTGTCTTCATCCTTTAAATCTTAACCCAGTTGTTGGCATGCTTATGACAGGGGTATACCAATCATCGGATATTTGATATCACTGTACAATAGCATCAGCCATACGTATATATTCTGTATATTAGATTCAATTCAATCGTGACTTTTCAACTGAACTTAAATTTGCTTACGAGGCATACTGTAAAAGTAGCAAGTTATTTTAAAGGAGATATTTATTGGTTACGTTATTATCTCAATTTCAATAACGAGTGACTACAGACAGTAATTTTTGAATGAATAGCGCATACAATATGAACGCGAGTGAATAAGAACTCGAGAATCTTCTGAAACCAATACATGTTTGTTTATAATATGCTTTTTCATATTTTTGTGTACATTTTTACGTGGTTAAATTGGAACATTTCGACGGAATAATATATAATGTCATGGCTGTATGAATATGGGAACCACGAAAAGGAAACAGCACAACTTATCGATAATGTTAATTGCATTACTTCACTATTTTGGCATAAAATCAACAATCTAAATTTAAATCAATAAAACAACTTCCGAAACAGGAGGGAACTTATTATAAACACCCACCAGTCTGTATTCAAGTCACATCTATTTCCCTATAAACCGCAAGAAAGCATACACTACAGCGGATTACTGCACAGTCATTCACATCTACCGTTGATGTCCATAATCCCCAGCAAAAACAGTCACAAAAACAACATAGCAAAATTAGCCGCCATTGGTATTGAATGCCATCTGAACGTTTGGGAGCCAGAAAGGAAGCTTTCAACAAATCAAGTGACTGGTTCAACTTTTGGAATGAAAACGAAACTTAAACTCATTAATCAAATGTTTAATTATGCAAGAAGTTTATTTTTTCATAAAATTACGCGTGAACCAAATCAGCTTGTTTAAGCCGCACTTTCAAAACTCGAAACGTCTCCAAATTCGTATTATCAATTATATAAGTCAATACTATTTACGTATAATTATGAACCTCGCTCTGTGAAAAGGGGGTTTAGTGCATGTGCGTCAAGTGTCGTCCCAGATAGGCCTGTGCAGTCCGTACAGTCTAATCAGGGACAGCAATTTCCGCAGTTACGATTATTTTCGTTTAAAGAAAGTCTCTTCTTATATAAAAATCCAGTTTAGGCGGAAAGGGTCGTCCCTGATTATCCTGTGCGGACGGCATAAGCTAATCTGGGACGACGCTTTACGCACATGAATTAAACCCCCTTTTCACAGAGCGATGCTGATATATATCTAAACTAATATTTTATTGATTTTTTATCTTCCAATAGTCATCGTGTTCGAGTTCTGATATGAAGGAACTTAACCGCTTAGGGATTTATCCATATTTGTTTAATAGTCGCGCATCAGTTTAAAAATGCGTTGATTATGGACCGATTGATTACGATAATGCGATAGATATTTCGTTTCTAACGGGATTTGATAAATAAGGGTGCAATTTGATTGATCGCTTTTTTCTCTGATGTTCTTAAGGTCGAGACACACTTTAGAGTTGTTTGTTAATCTGAGGGAGCTACATATACGTTGTAACGTTTCAAAGTATCCTTTTTACACGCAGTTGCGGTATAATTTCTTACATGTATAACATTTAATTTATATGGCATTGTATTGTTAACTTAAAATGGGTACGTGAAATAAGTACCGTTGATCCCACATTGTAAGTTTATTTATAATATTCTGTAGTTCAGTTTAAACCTATTTATTTAAGCTTGATTGCATCGAAAGCCTAAGGCTCATTTGAAACGCTCTCGAGTTCGTTTCCTCGGACTAGAACCACTGATTGGTGTCAATTCGGGAGATCTAAAGAACGCTCCCACAATGGGGATCGAACCCGTGACCTCCCGGTCGCTAGGCGGGCACCATATCCACAACGCCATGGCGACCTTTTCTGTAGTGGAAGATATATATTTATAAAATTTATTATATTTTGTAGTGGAAATATCATGTATAACAAAGATTAAAAAATAACGTGGAATGAAGCAAACAATTGTTGTTTATTGTTTTTTTTGCACAGTTTTGGGGTTTTGCAACTTTGTACTGGCATGGAACAAATACTCAGATTTTAATAATCTCGCCCTTGTGTGTGTTGATTGTATTATTTAGTTATTTATTTGTTCGTCTTGATTGTCTTACGACGATATGTTAAAAAATAAATAAAGTGAAACTACAGACGCATGAGCAGGAGTGAAACTTCATTATATTGGTCCTTTATTTATGGATAGGATAAGCAACAGAAACGTTGACAACCAAAGAATGTCAGAATACGAACATATTTTCGTTTCAAATCTAAAATAAAATCATTTAAACATATTAACATTAGGGGTAGAAACACAAAACGGTTAGCTATATTGTATTGCAACATGGGACTATAGTACCTATTTTCATCAATTCATAACTTAAACGTGTATTTGTGTGTGTTTTTTTTTAAATTATGTATTCCCTGATATAAAAATATATGTTTATTTATTATTTAAGTAATAACCAACGGATGTTTACATTGTTTTCCTATAGGAAGGATCACATAGAGCGACCGATGAGTAATTAATCCTTTTTCATACTTTCAAATTCGCATAAAAACACAATTACATCACTTGTTCGTAATGGGGTAAAAACTTGTGACGGAAAAGCAACCCATTGAGAAAATAAACCATCTCTCTTGAACCGACTGGATTGGATTTATTATGTGTATACTTAATGTGTGCAAATATAATTTGACCATTCGTGAACTCGCTTTTAGTAAAACTCCTTGTGTATGTTCTTAAGAAACCGTATTGTAATAATTTGAACTATGGTCTGTGCCGTTCAGATCGTTCTGTGTATTAATATAGCTAACAGTTCCTTCATCAGAATCAATATTTCTGTCAAGTACACAGTAACTCTCATTTTTTAATTTCTGTCAATCATGTTTCCATAATTATGTTCTTGTATGTCTTCAATTCTTTGGTTGGATGGGCCTTCTGTCAATGTGATCTTCCCACATTGCAATACTCTTCTGAAAAAAACCCCATAAAATATGTACGGCCAATAGCATGAAAATTCAAACTTATACTTATTTAACCAGCATCCAGATATTGATCCGAACTCTTTACGATATGGCGTCAATATTAACAAGTCATCAGCTGATATCACTTGAAACTGAATGAACAAAAATCGGAAATGTACTGGCGCAAAAGCGGGCTACGATAAACGCCCTGAATTCAAAATGCTCGTTGCAAGATTTTCAAGTGCCGAGTAAGTACCGATGTCTCTGACTGGACTTGCTTGACATGCGCGGTGAAATTGTTAACATCTTATCAAGATAGGTATCGAATTCAAATATAATATCACAAGTTTGTAGACATCTATTTGTTTTCGTATTTATTCAAATACTTGTGTCACCTAGGAATTTTGAAATTGAATTTGACAAAACTAGTTATATTATGTGTTTGGCATAGTCAAAAAGAGTAGGAATTTGTAGCAAATACCTAATAAATATAAAGTAATTATATATGTAATTCAACATGGATGCACACGTCAAATAAATAAAGGTAAAATGAGACTCCAGACATTGCAGGCCCCGCGTTTACATAACTATCTGTATCTGACGATTGCAGGCCCCGCGTTTACATAACCATCTGTATCTGACGATTGCAGGCCCCGCGTTTACATAACTATCTGTATCTGACGATTGCAGGCCCCGCGTTTACATAACTATCAGTATCTGACGATTGCAGGCCCCGCGTTTACATAACTATCAGTATCTGACGATTGCAGGCCCCGCGTTTACATAACTATCAGTATCTGACGATTGCAGGCCCCGCGTTTACATAACTATCTGTATCTGACGATTGCAGGCCCCGCGTTTACATAACTATCTGTATCTGACGATTGCAGGCCCCGCGTTTACATAACTATCTGTATCTGACGATTTTTGCATTTGACATCAAACTTCTTCTTGTTCAATCGATCTCGTGTCTTCACCATTTACAGGAATATCATTAACAATATTAACATAACTTTCAATTCAAATAACATTTTTGTGAACACAGTGCAACGATTTAACATTCAACTAAATTACATTTAGTAATAAAAAGCTCTATTAGAACTACATTTATACTCTTTCACACCTTTTTCTGAGTAAACCGATGGCAACTGCACCTCCAATAGTTAAAATGATTCCAAGCGGAATGCCAATGCCCACTCCTATATCCAGAGAGTCTTCAAAAAAAAAATTGGTATGAAAAATTATATACATGAACGGTAGTATAAGGTTCTCAGAACATGTATTATGGTTATGGACGCGTTTACTCCATGTTTCTGACATTTGACGTGGTGCTTAAGGAAGATCGTGTTCCATGCAATTGTTGCGCTTCAAATATATAATCTATGGTTTAAAACATTTGCTTTTACAATTTTACACTTTAAGGTATTGACAAATATACTTATTATAGAAGATTATAGATTTAAAAAAAATGGAAATTTAATAACAATTGCATACCTCTATTGGGTGTTTTGGATTGGTGTACGCAGTCCTGCATATCTACTTTAGTTTCAGATGTCTCAACATTTTTGGAAACAGTAGTCGATGAAAATTTCATATCTTCTTTAGTGTCAGATGTCCCAACATTTTTGGAAGCAGTAGTAGAAGAAAATTGCATATCTTTTTTTAGTGTCAGATGTCTCAACAGTTTTGGAAACAGTAGTCGATGAAAAGTGTGTTAGTGTATTCGCAGGTTGAATGGAGGACGTAGAAGGTGACGTTGACGTCGTTTCTGTTTCTGTTTCTATAAATAATGGAACAGTAGTGTCAGTAGTATGTACATCAGATATGATGAACAAACGCGTTTGTATTGGTTTTTGTTGTTTGAATACTGAACATAAATCAAACGAATTCGTTTTATTGTTAATTTCTGAATGATGGATTAGATTTGCTTTTTGTTCAAGATGTAGTTTTAAAGTGCATTATTATTAAAACAATGACGTCATCGGATTTCAAACTGAGCGCATTAATACATTTTACTGGAATGGACACATGAAGATCATCTGAAGCGGATATTTGTGGTCTAAATGCTAAATCATTATATTTTTATTTTAACTGACTGTACTCTTTTTATTTATTTGAAACAATTAAACTTATTTTAAACAATGTAATTGTACTATTTTGTGTGGCTAAAGATGGACATACTCAACCAGACTTTGTAGTTTTTGGCCTTTTGCAACCTTATTGTGGCTTTTTCATGAATTGCTGATCATGATCTGAATGTAAAAAACTATTATACCTCTAAAGCTTCTTAAATTATGACGAGATGTAGTTGATACTCGTCTTGGTTTAATTTCATCATGCTTCAGAAAGTTACGGTTCTTGTGCTCTGGTCTGCATATAGCCATTGAGTAGTTAAAAAGTAATTAAATGGAAATGTTTTATCTTATCTGTTAAATTTAAAGTGTGATGCTATGAGGTTAATTTGTATCCGCACGTGAATGTCTAATGAATAATTCTGGACCCAGGGTAAGGTTTTGAGCACCTTAAAATCAGTTTAAATCCCCAAGTGCATTTCCAAGGCAGTGACCCCAGTTTTGTTCCTGTTTGTGCGTTTGGTATGTGTGTCTAGTACATTTGTTTTGCGTCTCACTGTCGTGCAATTGTTGTTGATGTTTGCCATAAATAAAGGATCACGTTGTATAATAAGGATTTTCTCTCCTGCTGGTGCAGCTGAAGTTTCACTTTATGTGTATTTGTTTTTTTTATGCGTAAGCTGCAAGTTCAACATATAACTACAAGTACACATTTTCAGATTGTTTAAGCTACGTACATTCTCGTTTCATTTACATTTTCCCAAGTAACATATGTGTTAATGTGATAAGCGTAATATAGTATTGTTACATAATACGATTCAATATCCATGTCCCAACTAGGATGCCATATAACGCGCATCTTATATCTACCAAATTTATCAGAATACACTCGAAATTATAATCACATGTATGTGTAAGTTAACGAATCCGCGATATGAACCATATAATGCATCTATCAAAGATACGATTAGTATAAATTATGTGTGTGAAATAATTATTCAAACGGTTTACCTCTGAAACAGAGAGCACGTTTGCTTTCATTGGCTGCGAATTGCAAAGTCGCGTTATTTGATGTCAGAAACGCATAGTGTACATCTTGATATTGCGTTAGATTTCTTAGAATAATGACGTTCATAATATGATCACTTATATTCAAAGCCTTCTTCTTTATGACGAGTTGCTTAACAACATACGATATGGGATACTTCTTAACGCATAATTAATATGTTTAAACATTATGTATAATTGAATGGCTATACATAATTATGCATGTAAAGTCATTTTTGTACACATATTGATTATTTAGGTCCTTACACTAACATAGGCATTTGCTTCTGATTAAGCAAATATAAACGAAAGCAATCAATCATATAATGACTCTCATAAATACCGCTTACCGATTGACGATTTCTTGTGCAACGTGCTTGCTCTCATTACTCCTGTCCAGTAGTACTGTTTTTGTGCATTACCAAAATTGCTATTAATGATAGCGCGCGGAGATGCTGGATATAGGTTGTTGTTGATGCATATTGCATTGCCATCGACCCAAAATGCCGTTAATTTGGCCACAATTAGGGCCGTTCATGTCAACTCTGTTGTGTAAAAAGAGGTTCATTTTGAACATTCACGTTGTAATTGTAAACCAATTGACGTAACACAAATTTAATATCTCAACGTGTATGAAACTATCACGTCCTTTTAGAAAGTTTGCTCACTATTATTAAACATACCTTCGTATGAGTAATTGCTACACATTACTGGTATAAATTGTGCCCTTTTGCACGGTGACCATAAGAAATGTGGAAAAAAGTAGACAATCTTCAGTTTTATTTTTCGAATTTCTGTCATATTCAGTTCCTGAAAAATAGCATAAATAACATAACACAAACATTCATATAATTATAGAATGTGTTTAAATAGATTAATGTGAAGTAAAATATATTTATTTAGAGAGAAAATATATTATAATAAAGCTATACAGTGACATAAATTGCACAAGTATTACTTCTCTTATACTCAACATGAAAAATGCATCAACATGAAAAATGCAGTGTTATTACAGATAATTACATGTATTAACTCGTTTTTATCACAAACAACAACATAGTATAACTACATTTGTGTCAGCAGGGGATCTTTTTTGTAGCATTACTATAAGCAGTACATGTATTATAATTAATACTCACCGTTCAACTGATCGTAAATAGAATAACATGTGTCCCCACATATGTTATTTGCTGAAGGTGTGCAATATTGTGAATATGTAGGTAAAGACCCGTTTGGGCACTTACATGCTAGAGTCTGGATCAGAGAAAAAAAAACGATTAATTAAATTGTCATCTGTGCAATAATACTAAAGATTGAGTGTAATTATTCATATAAGTAACACAACTCGTGTTTTCATTGTGTAGAATTCTACCATATTTTGTAAAATTCGAACCTTTGTACCAGCAGTTCCAGGATTTTTTATCAATTAAATTTAATTTGACTCGTTCACAGAGTTTCATATGAATTCGTCATGAGAAGTAATTGTCCTTAAAAAAATAAATATATATTTACATTGGCAATGGTTTTTATAGCAAATGGTCCTCTACCGTAGAGGTTGAAGCACACGCCTACATTAGTTACGTTGTATGTTGCTTCCGAATTCAGCTTTACACAACCTGCGTAATATAAAACCATACGAAAATATTAACCGCCGTCACATTTATATTGAACGTTCATAAAAAGTATTCTACATTTATGTTGTAATGTTTGCATGCTTCTTTCCAACTTTTTATAACTACTCAACGCAAATTATAAAGATTGAATGATATTTTAATAAGAAAATAAATACTGCCTAATAGTCGCTACAGTAGTTTGGTATCGATTGTTCCATCCCTGTGAAATCTGTTCGGACAATGGGCTTGTGCTAGACGGTCCGTCCGCCCGTCGTCCGTCTTTCAAGTTATCAGCATGTGTATTTTATCGAGTGAAAATATAACAGGTCAGTAGTTCTAAGCTCAATGTGACATAAGAAAAAACGATGTATCTTTGGTCGTGTTTGCTTTGTTATTGTGTAATAAGAAAACACATTCATGTATTTCACTCGTTGACGAGGCGATGCGCCTGATAACCCAAGTGTTATCCTCTAACATAAATGTCACATTTTAAGGCTTACCGTGCGAATTGGCTTCGTTTGCTGTTTGCATAGATTTTGGTTAATAAAAATATATGAACAAACGATAATGCAATTATAATTATTGTGTAACTCCTCGCAGATCACTTCTGACGATGTATAGTTCCAGTCGGTTGGTGTATCTGTTTGTCATTCCACTTCGCATGAACGGAACAATGAAAGCCTAAAATCTGTGTGCATAGCAAAATATGATATGTAATATGTACTTAGCAACGAATAAAAAAGGTATCTTTGCTTGCTGATAGCCAATCCAGATCTCAGAAACGTTGTTATGTACACCAAGAGTTTCATTGACTTGGTAAGATTTGGAGATGAAACTAAGTTTTGGTTCTGCCAGATTACAGTTCGCCGATCTCCAGTCGGTCGAATCATTGCTTACAAAAAAATCTGCTGAAACTAATAGAATCATGGTAATTAAATTTAAAAAAAATGTGATCTTTATTAATGTTTGATCACAAGTATTATTGTTCAAATTACGCACCAATTTTAAAGCATGTTCATATTTCATTTACGTCAAACATCGGACACCCGTTCTGTTACCGCGTTTTATGAAAACGCAATGTATGAAAACATATGTTTAGGTTTGTATTAAAAAAAAAACGAGCATGAACGCGGTAGTTTATGCAAACTAAATTGTAACAGCGAACGGCTTTTACGTTGCACATGTCTATATTGATATACCCCCATTGTATCATCAGCTATAACCAGTTACCGCATACAAATACTATACAATAAAGACTACGAGCACTTATTTTGCTGATAGTAATACATATTTAATTTTGAAAGAGAAGATGCATCTAAATAAAAAAAAAAGGCAGGCAAATTTCTATTCGAACTTAGACTGGTTTTTGACAGTTTGATATAATGCTTACCGATAATTACACACAATACTAGTAATCTAAAGTCATTTTCAAGAGTTTGACCAAATTTAAAAATGACCCTATTTTCGGACATAGAATACATTTAGCAGAACGTCATGAATATCGATCCTCACTAAATCTTTAATCTCACTCATCCTTTCCTTGACACCACTTATATGTACAGGCATATTTTCCTAAGCAATTAACATTTCATAACATGCAAAACGTTTTCACTAGTATGTATCATGCGTTGATGATGCAAGTGGTATGATGATTTGCGAAAGAGTGACAACATTTTCCATTCGTTAACTTCCGTTTTATCCAATAGTATGCACTCTTTCTCCTTAGATTGTTTAAATAAACATGACATTCATGTACGTCAGAATACATTGAAAATCACAATAACCAGATAATAAATCAAATATACATTTGACAGTGACACGTTCAATTAAATGCAGTGTGTATCCGGCTTTGTATTCTATTTGTGAAGCATAAACTGAAGGAGAGGTCTTTATAGATAAAATTGTTGATCTTGTACAAAATCTTCTATTAAAACAAATATACTTTGTATAAACTGTTTGTGTAGAGCCTGTGGTTTTATACAACTTTACGGTATACGCATACAATTGTAAAATCTGTTTGATAACGATAATAAAATCCCCTTCAAATGATTGACGAAACTTCCTACCTGGATTTGTGTTAAAGATTAAGCGATGCGTAAGGCCAAGTTACTTCTACTAATGATGTGGAGACATTTATTAGTCATTATTATAAACAATATTTCGTTACCTAAATTTATTTGTTTTAAAAAAAGTTTTGTTTTGTGTTTGGCATGTGTGTTAAGACTAATATCTAATTGTTCGTCAATTTCTCACTGTCCATACATTAATGTCCTGGTAGTGATTTTAAGATTTATCCCCTGCTGATGCAAACGTAACTCAAGTTGTATATGTTTGAATTCAGGAGGACATAGTATTTAAACTTAAACCAGCTACAACTAAACATCACCTTAGGTAAACATGTACACGAGTAATGAGACAAATGGACTTCCATTACGTTACATAGATTAATAAATTTATGTGTTGTCGTTGTAAATGATATATAAAAGAACTGATTGAAAAAGTTATTTTTAGCTTTACAAACATACGACTTTGGTACGAAAATAATGCTACTAGATAAGACCACCTTATTATCACAACATTATAACCTTTAAGACATGCGATGTTTACGTCTTTTGACGAATTGATATACATGTATAAATATACTTACATGTACAAAGATATAAATTAAAAAAAAAAAAAACTACCATTTACTGTAACATGAGCCAGTATCAAAACACACCAACTTTTGTGAAACCACATTATGATTCGTTCTTTAACATTCAATGTGACATAATGAGGAATTAAATTCGGTTTAAACAACGCAGTTGTTATCTGTCACCTGCAACATCGATATTTACATGACATTATACCCATGTATTTGTCGTTGGTAATATAAACTTGTTAAAGCTTTAAACTGATAATTGCGGGTAAACAAGGACGGTTACAACTGTGTGTAAATAAACACGAAGCCATACAAAAGTAATCGAATAATAATACTCCTGAACCCATGGGGAAAATAAAATGAGTGTGTTGTATAGTGAAGATCTGTCTCCATTAGTTTGTAGGTCAAGGTCACCCTATAAGTTCAAATGTCTATTTTGGGCTTAATACATCTTGTCAAGAATTAACTTCATGCAATTTTAAAATAACTTATATAACAAATGTTCACCATGAGGGGATGTTGATATCCAGTAAGATCTGTCTCCCTAGCTTTAAGGTCAAGGTCACACTTTATTTTCAAAGGTCAATTTCGGCTCAATACAGCTTGTCACGAATGTAACCTCATCATTTGACAAAGGAAAACACAACAATAAAATATAGACCTAGGTATATGTGGTCGGACAAACAATATAATGCTGTCTTAAATGTCCAAAGCAAAGTATGCAACCCTTTATATGTATGATAGTATTCACACATGGTAAAAAGTGAATACCGCTTATTCCTATAATGAATTTAAGGATTACAGTTTACAATCTATTTTCAATCAAAATTGTCTTCTATAGCCAAGGTAAAATACATTTACGTAATTCCGTATAATCAAACATCGTGCTTCAACAGTTTAATAAACCTTTAAACACAAAACCAGTCTAAGGAGCACCGGAAGTTCCTAACCCTCTGGTTTCCGTATGAAATCTCGTGCTCGCTTTGAAAACCGGAAGACCGCATTCGGCATCACTGGATTTACTGGAATCTCTGATGAAGAATCAGAATCCGAGTTTGTAACATCTACATTGGCCACTTTATAGTGTGTTTCATGTTCGCTTGAACAATTGACGCAATCCTTAATTTGCTGTTTGCAGAATCCCGAAGTTAAGATTCATGTACGATTGGCGCAGACTCTTACTCAGTTTGTGGACATAGTTTTCTCGAAGCCTCTGGAAGCTTTAAACACGTCAGAGACGCAAAACCCACGGTAATTGGTGCATTATATGTCAATTTTCTGCGCTAATTTCGATAACTTCACACATCTCGAAGATAATGACGTGTCCGCAAAAATCTCCGATTTACTGTAACCTGCCAATATATTTCTCGAGTCTCGTCCTTCAAACAAATCGATGCTAGAGCTACTGTAGTTACGCTTATTTCTTTGAACAGACTGGTGTACATGCAGTGGTAGATTTCTCGATTCGATCCAAGTAGCCTCACAAAGTTCCGAGGTAGAGCTAGTTTCAAGTAGGCTGAATTCATGGCCTTCTAGTACTTGAGGATCCATTACAAGCCCGTTGGTGTCTGGCTCGATTTTTGAACGCCTTGATCTAGCACATCCGTTCAGCTCCAGCATCGTAGCTTCGCACAACGTATCCTGTAGACCCGACGAGACATCACTGACACTGGGATTATTCCATACCGATTTGTGATCTAGATATTCCGGAAGTCTGGAGGTAGTTGTCAGATTCAAAGAGCGATCATTATCCAATGATGTTGTGTTTATTTTCTTCAAATACGCGCAAATATCTTCGTCACACGTACCCGTATATTTCTGCTCCGAGATCATTTTCGATGATTATCTGGTTTGTTTGGCAAGTTAATGTCGTCACAGTCCTGATCTGAGGATGACGTCACTGATATGTCATTTCAGTTCGCTCTTTGACGTCAGAATATTTTAACATTTAATGTATCATGTATTCTACCACAGTCGCACACCAATAACCAACCATTGCACATAAGAATGGGAAGGGACTTTACCATGGGTTATTACCCCGATATACCAACGGTTGTTTCCTCGCACTTCGCGTGCATACATTCTACAGAATAAACTTACAAAATTTGCTTCTTAAAGTACTTATAACCGAACTAACGCACTGGAAACAAAGTTAATTTAATTTTTCTGTATATAAAATAGTTTTAACAAGAAGAAAATGCACATTTAAGCTGTGTAATTAAGGGATCTAGTTATTATTTGGATTAAGTAGCATATAATTCGGACATTATATTTCGGATGTTATTGAAACACATTTCGTGGTGGAATTGTCGTATCGATGCTTATAATCAAACCACTCGGGCTACGCCCTCGAGGTTTAATTCCTACGCATCGGAACTCCATACCGTTGGTTATTACCGCAATTACCAACGGTTACCCGTCGATTATTTCTTAAATAAACCATACTTAAAACTGCATTGAAACGCTTGATAATTGTTGTTCCATTTGCATTCTTCAGTGCTAGAGACATAGGTTTATGTAGTTTTTATTTATACCAGCGCCATCGATGTACCATCTATTGCTTTAAAAACATGTTTTCTTTAAATGTTTAATTCGTTACTATATAGATTTCGAAAGCCGGATATAACAGCAGGTAGTGGTTTAATAACATATCATGAAGGTACAGGTTTATTTCATGAAAATAAAGGTATTGTTCACTTTGTGTTATTTTAAGCGCGCTATATACCTACTCTTATAGTCCAAAAAACAAACTTATGTATAATTTAAAAATATGCACATTTGTTTTGCTTGTTTCTTGTTATGAAATTTAAGGCTCTCTTTCGAAAGGTCGAAATGTTAGGAGTATAGTTACCAAAGTTAGAAGGTCAATCGGTTGATGTATTGCTCACGCTGTAATTTTCACCTGAAACACCTTCGCCTAAAGAAAATATTGTTTTCATCCTTTAACCCAGTTGTTGGCATGATTATGACAGGGGTATACCAATCATCAGATATTTGATATCACTGTACAATAACAACAGTCATACGTATATCTTTATATTATATTCAATTTAAACGTGACTTTTCAACTGAACTTTGCTTACCAGGCATACTGTGAAACGCATTTATTAAGAAAAAAAAAGCAATAAAACTAGCAACTTATTTGAAAGGAGGTATTTATTGTTGTCGTTATTATCTCAATTTCCACTAACGAGTGATTTGAAATAGACAGTACTATTTTTTTTATGAATGGCGCTTACAATATGAACACGAATTGATAAGAAATCGAGAATCTTCTGAAACCAATAAATGTTCGTTTTTAATATGCTTTTTCATTTTTTGGTACATTTTATATGTGGTAAAATTGGAACATTTTAATGGAATAATAACGTCATGGCTGTATGCATATGGGAACCACGAAAAGGAAACAACGAAACCTATCGATAATGTGCAATGCATTACTTTACTATTTGAACATAAAATCAACAATTTAAATTCATATAAAAAATACAACTTCAGAAACAGGAGAGAAATTATTATAAACACCCGTTATCTGTATTCAAGTCACATATATTCCCCTATAAAACACAGGAAAGCATACACTAAAGCGGATTACTGCACATTAATTCACATCTACCGTTGATGTTCATAATCCCCAGCACTAACATTCCTAAACAGAAAAAAAAACATTGTTACTTTAGACGCCATGGGTATTGAATGCTATCTGATCATATTACAGCCAGTACGGAAGTTTGAAAGAAAGTTTTCAACAAATAAAGTTAATACTTTGCGAAGGAAAACGAAATTTAAACGCATAAATCAAACATTAGATTGTACCAGACGTTTTAGATTAATCATTTGTATCAAATTAAGCGTGAACCAAATCAGCTTTCTGAAGCCGCATTTTCATAAACTCGAAACGTCTTCAAATTTTTACTATTCATGATATTAGACAATATCAGAAACGTATAAATGCTACACATTAAAAATAATGTTTTATGCATCGTTGTTTCTCTGCCAATAATCATCGTGTAGGAATTTTACCGTAAAGGGTGTTACCCATAGCTGTTTAATAATCGCGCATCAGTAGAAAAGTGCGTTGATTATGGACCGATTGAAAATGCGACAGTTAGTTCGTTTCTAACATTATTTGATCAACACGCATTTTTGATTGAACGCTTTATTTTTCCTCTGATGTTCTTAACACTGATACATATGTTCGCATTTTTTTTTCGGTGAGTTAATCTGAGGGGGCTACATCTTAGTTGTAATGATGCAAAGTATACCTTTTGCACGTAGATTCAATAAACTATCTTACATATATTAAATCTTATTTGTATGGCATTGTACCTAGGATTTATTACTTAGAATGTGAACGTGAAATACGTACTGTTGATCCCTTATCGTAATTTATGTTGTTTGTTCCATAATAGTATGTGGTTTAAATAACATGTGTTGTTAAGTTATTGATTGGTCTTCTTTATTGCCTTTGTCTTGATAAAGATTTTCATTTATGGTAACGACGAGATATTACAATATAAATTAAGTAAAAACTTCAGCATGACCAGGAGAGAAACTTTATTCTTTTGGTCCTTTATTTATGAATAAGAACAATTTGAATAAAACTGATAGTGGGAAACAGAACAAACACGCTTAACAAAGCAAACAAATACGCAACATCCGCCCACAACGTCACCGCCTTCAAAAGGTTAATGTGAGGCATGAGAGTTTTTTACATGTTTTAAGAAGTCCAAACCTCACTTTTGGTCTAGTGTTATACACAAAACATGTAAATGTATATACATATTAACATGGAAGCATAACAATTAGTATACAGTAGCAAGACAAAAAAAGAACTTTCATTAAATTACCATTTACTCACTTAATGGTTGGATGCATTTCAAAACAAAATAAACACAACTTATCGACACTTTGTTTTTAATTTTACAGATAAGGTACAGACACATTTACAACTGGTACACCAAAGAAATTTCGGTATGAATCCTTTCGTTTCCAAACTAAAACAAAGTGATTTAAACATATAAACACCGCGAGTAGAAACACAATTCGGCTAGTTATATTGTAAAGCAGCATGTTACTGTAGTACCTATTTTTAATAATTCATAACCAAAACATATATAGGTTTAATTTTGTGTTTAAAATTAAGCATTTCCTAATATATATATATATTTTTTTTGTATTGTTGAAGGCCAATTGTTAACCAACGGATTGTAACGTAAGTTATCACTAGGAAGGATCACATGAAACGATCGATGAGTTATGTATTCGTTTTCATACATGCTAATTCGCATAAAAACACAAACACTTTACTGAACTTGTTCGTAATGCGGCAAAAAATTCGGAACGAATAAAGCAAACCGTCGAGGAAGTAGACCATCTCTGGCACCGACTGGATTAGATTCATCCGGTGCGTACCTACTTTTTGCAAATACTATTTAATTCTCCGTGAATTCGTTTTTTCTATGATATGAGGTTCCAGAATTTGTTCATAGTTGTAGTATTTAAGGGTTTAGTTACAGGTCGTTTCCGACTCTTCACGAGTTCAATGGTATCGACCTGCCCCTATGACCTTTCAGGGGAAAATATTTAATTTCGAGCCAAATTAGGTCAAATTTATCCCGGCTGCCCGGGTATTCGCCAAAGAAATAATTTTGATCCAAATATACCAGGGCACGATGGCCAATGAGACCTTAATGTGCGCTGGTAGACAATTTAAAGACAATTCATTTCTGGTTGCCCTTAAAAGGACACCAGCTGGACTAGCAGAGCCGCCCGCAGAAGTTCCCCTATCCGACAAGTCTTCAAGAAAATCTTCTGCGGGTGACTCTCGCCCCGGTCGCGACGCGCACGCTCCAGCAGCTGTCAGAATTTGTTCATAAAAACAGTATTGTAATAATATGAACTTCGTATATTTTCTGTGTCTTTCAAATCGTTTGTGGATTAACATAGCTAACAGCTCCATCTCTAGAATCAACATTTCTATTAAGTACACAGTAACTCTCATTTGTTTCATTTCTGTCAAGCGTGTCTTCATAATTCATTTCTTGTCTTTGGTTGGATGGGCCTTCTGTCGATGTTATCTTCCCACAGTGCAATACTCCTCTGAAAAAAACTCATAAAATATGTACGGCCAATAACATATCCGTTGATAATCAGCCTAATACTGATCCAACCAGCAAGCATACATTGGGCATCAATATAAACAAGTTATCAGGTGACATCACGTGAAATTTAAAGGGTAAAAGACGGAAATGGACATGTTATGGTGCAAAGAAAGGCTATGATAAACGCCTTGAATTAAAAATGCTAGCTGTATGGAGTTTAAGGGCCGAACAAATGCCGATGTTCCAGACTGGACTTGAATGGCTGGACATACGCCCTGACATTGTTAACATGTTATGAACACGTTAATCGAGTTCAAATAAGATATCATGAATTTGTGTAATCTATCTGTTTTCGTATTTATTCAAATGCTAGTGTCAGGTAGAAATTTGGACCTTGTATCGGACACAACTCTATTATATGTTCGGCATTTCCAAAAAATGTTGTAATTTGTTGCAAATATTGTATATGGATACATTAATTTCATATGTAATACAACATTGGTGCACGCGTAAGTTAAATATAGGGAAAATGACAGTCCAGACAAATTATCACATTTACAAAACTCTGACAACGATTTTCGATTGCATTTGACATCGGTTTGAATTGCCGTGTAAACCTAATTTTTCAATGCTAATAGAAGTTTTGCGAACTCGGTGCCAGGATTGATAATTGATAATTCAAATTGATCCACATTTGCTAATAAAAAGCTCCACTGTCACTACATGTACACTATTTCATACCTTTTTCTGAGAAAACCGATCGCAAATCCGCCTCCGATCGCTACAATGATACCAATTGGCACACCAATGCCTACCCCTATGGCCAGAAAGGCTTAAAAAAACAACAACATGGAAAGTAGTGTAATGTTCTCAGTAGATGTATAAAAGTTATGGACGCTTTTATTCTATGAAACAAATATTTCACATGGTGTTTAAGCAAGATCGTGTTCCATGTAAGTTTTCGTTTACCATATGAAATATATCGTACATTACACGTTTGCTTTTAAAATTTTAAAATTTTTCTTAAATTAATTCATTGAAAAATCTTCTAATTATATAAGAATATATATNTGTACGTTGTCCTGCATGTCTTCTTTAGAGTCAAATGTCTCAATATTCGTGGAAACAATAGTCGATGTAGAAGGTGACATTGAAGTCGTTTCTGTTTCTATAAATAATTGAACAGTAGTGTCAGTTATATAACATTACATGCACGCACATCCGATATTTATGATGAACGAAGGAGCTGTATTGGTTTTTGTTATTTATATTCTTAACATGTAGCAAACACATTCTTACAATTCTGAATTTCTTCAGAATGGATTAGATTTGATTTTTTGGTACGTTCAAGGTGTAGTTTTAATGAGCATTATGTTAAAAAGGATGACGTCGTCGGAAATCGCATAATTCAATACATATTACTCTTATTGATACATGTAGGTCATCTAAAGCGGATATTTCTGGTGTATCTGCTTTTAAGATTATGGATCTCGGTTTTTGTTTTTAATTATAACATATTTATTTTAACTGGCTGTACTTATTTTGTTTATTTGAAACAATGTTTCTTGCTAAAACAATTTTACTGTACTAATTTATGTAGCTAAAGATAGACATTTTATAACCTTTTGCGGCTTCTTCCTGAATTGCACGATGATGATCTGAATGTTAAACTACATGATACTATTCCTCTTAAGCATTTTTAATTCAAACGATATTCGATTTTGTTTCAATTCATCGTGCTTCAGAAAGTTACGGCTCTGGTGCTCTGTATATAATAATTGAGCAGTAAAATAGTAATTTAAATAGAAATGTTATATCTTGTTTCTGTTTATTTTTTGGTGAGATGCTATCAGGTTAATTTCGATGCACAATTAAATGTTTAATTAATAATTCTGAGACAAATGTAATGTTCGGGGCTCTTTTAACTGGTTTAAACACCATGTGCGTTTGAATTAACCGTTCCAATAAGTTGACTCCAGTTTTGTTCATGTGTATACGTTTGTTATGCGTGTCTTGGGCATTTGTTTTGTGTCTAATTGTGGGGCAATTGGTTCTTTGCCATTAATAAATAAATAAAAGATCGCATTGTATAAGGTTTTCTCTCCTGCTGGTGCAGCTGATGCTTCACTATATGCGTATTTGTTGTATTATGTGTAGATCTACGTACATTCTCGTTTCAATCATAATGTAGCCAGTAACGTATGTGTTACTGTGATTAGCGTAAAATATATTGTTACATAATAAGACTAAATATCCATGTCCCAACTAGGCAGCCATATAACGCACATATTATATGTACCAAATTTATCAGAATATTCTCGAAATTATAATCATATGTATGTGTAGTTTCACGAATCCACTATATATACCACATACATATGGTTATGCATCTATCAAAGACAGGGGAAGTATAAAATAGTACTTTTGTGAAATAATTATTCAAATGTTTTACCTGGTAAACAGAGAGCACGTTTGTTTCCAGTGGCTGCGAACTGCACAGTCACTTGATTTGGTGTCAGGAACGCATATCTTATATCTTCATACAGCATGTGGTTTTCTAAAACAATGGCGTTCAGAATATCATCACCTATATTCGAAGCCTTCTGCTTTATGACGAGTTGCTTCACAACCTAAGATATGGAATACTACTAGTCTTATTTATAAGACGTTGCCAAGAATTTAGAGTTACTTTTTATACGGGCTAAATTCTTTGGAACGTCTTGTCGGCCAAGGACCAATTAATTTCAGTTAAACTTCTGCTTAAATCGCAATACAATCACTGACCTCTCGCCATGTTATGAAACATTTAAATATCAACCAATCAGAAGAAGGCATTACGGTGTTATAGTCTGCGTTATCGATTAAAATCTACCTGCGTTACAAAACGGACAAAGCGATAGGAATTGAAAATGTGAATAGTGGGTTGATTTAAATTGCTCAGGCGTGCAAAATTGAAATTGTCATTACATAATTCTTACGGAACATTCTCGAGAAATAAAATATCTACACATGTATGTAAATATTATTGCTATCCGTTGATATTAACTGTCTGATATCGGGGCTTAAATGCTGCGCACACAATCCTTGCGCAACAATATAGACAAAGAAGGAAAACTTTCCAACATTGTTTTGGTCCTTCCCCCGTTGTACGCTCCAAATATTACCCATATAAAAAGTAGCTCAATATTTGAGAGCGTCAACAAGTTGGACTAGGAATACTACTTAACGCATAATATGTTAAAACATGATATATACTTTTGAAGTGGAATACATGGTTATGCGTGTAGGGTCAATTTTGTACACATATTGATTATTTATGTTCTTACACTGACATCGGCGTTGCGTATAATCGTGTAAATAAAAAAGAAACCTATCAACATAATATCATATACTGGCACCCATTAATACCGCTCACCGATGGACGACTTCTTGAACAACGTGCTAGCTCTAATTACTCCTGTCCAGAAGCGCTGTGAATGCATATCACTACGATGACTCTTCATGATACTGAGTGGAGATGCTGGAAATAGGTCGTGTTTGATGCACATGCTATTGCCAGCTACCCATGATGTCTCATGATAATAAATCGGGTCCGTATATGTCTCGCCTGTTGTGTGTCAAAAAAGGTTCATTTTAACATTCAAATCGAATTTTGACCAATTGTCGAAATAATAATATAATGTATCAATTTGTATGAAACTATCACTCTCTTTGGAATGTTTGCTTCCTATTATAAAACATACCTTCGTATGGGTAATTGCTACACATAACCAATATAGCTTCTGCATACACTTGCACGCACGGATACCATTGGAAAAATGGAAAATAGTAGGTAAGACAATCTTCGGTTGCAGAGTGCGGGTTTGTGACATATGCGTTATTTACTGAAAAAAATAGGCCGTATTGCTTAACAAAATCATTCAAATTATTATACAATGCGTTGATCTAAATTGATTTGAAGTATAATACATTTATTTTAGACCAACATTTTATAATCAAGCATATTAATACAATGTTATAAATTGCACAAGAGTTACTTATCTCTATACTCAACAGGTATAGAGCAAGTGTTATGGTAAATACACTTTTTTACATAAATAACAACAGCGTAAAAGTACAATTGTGTTAGCAGAAGATATTTTTATCATCACTATAAGCAGTATTATAAATGTACTCACCGTTCAACTGATCGTAAATAGAATAACATGTTTCCCCACATATGTTATTTGCTGAAGGTGTGCAATGTTGTGAATATGTAGGTAAAGACCCGTTTGGGCACTTACATTCTAGAGTCTGTTTCCGGAAAAGAAAAATACACTTCGTTAAAAAGTCATCTGTGCAATAATACGTACGATGAAGTAAAATTATTTATATAAATAACATTACTCGTGTGTTTATTGTGTAGAATTCTACCATATTTTGTTAAATTCGAACCTTTGTACAACCAGTTCCATTATTTATTATTAATTAAATATAATTTTACTCGTAAGCAGAGTTTTATTCAAATTCGTCATGAAAATTAAGTTTTTCTTTATAAACAATTGTGAATTTACATTGGCAATTGTTTTTATAGCAAATGGCCCTCCACCACAGAGGTTGAAGCACACGCCTATATTAGTTACGTTGTATGTTGTTTCGGTATTCAGTGTTCCACAACCTGCGTAATATAAAACAATACGAAAATATTAACTGCCGCCACTTTAATATTGAACGTTCATAAAAAGCATTTTACATTTATCTTGTGATGTGTGAATGTTTCTTTCCGAGTTTTTGTTAATAATCAACGCAAATAACACATCGTGATCAGTATTTATTAAAACGTAAATATACAAATAAAAACTGCCTTATGAAATCGGTTATGCTAGACAATCTTTCCACTGTTTTCGTTAGCCTTAGCTATATAACATGCATAGATTCCAGATACAATATGGAACTTGAATTTTTCTACACATAAATACGAAGAGGCGTCGCAAGAAATATCGAGGTCCTTAAATGAAAAGTTAAAAAATTTGCCAAACTATTTACTAGCATGCGGCTATATCGAGTGAAAATACAACAGGTCAGTCATTCTAAGCTCATTACTACATAAGGGAAACATTGTTTATGCGCTCGTTTTTGCTTTATTATTGTGTAAAAAAAGAAAATATGTGTATCACTCGCAAAACCCAGGTGTGATCCTCTACCGTTTCAAGTACTTTTTCAACCTTTTTGTTTTGCAATAAACTATAGTTTCAGTTTAAAGTTAAATCTTAACTGAATTCTATTAAGTCCATGGGACGATATTTGCGCATTTTCTATAGATTGTAAATGGTGTAAATTAACATCAGCGTATATAATAACCATTACGGTAGGGCACAGATTGACATTGTCAATTGTTGGGTAAACTTCCTGCTTTTTGTCAATGTAGGGTTTTCTTGTTTGTTTGTTTTCTAACAACAATGGCAAAGTTTTCTGTTAGGGATAGTATTGTTTTTAATCTTTTCCATCAATCTTGCTGTGTTTATGAACTGTTTTACCCGGAAGTTATCAAAATCTAAAACTACTGAGTATTGTTTCTCATTTGTTTTTGAACTTTTATGCAATGACAGTATTCACTGTAATAAACATTTCGTTTAATAAAGTTCTTTTCTTTTACAATATGTATTTAAAGATGATAACTTAACTGCTGACAACTGACAGTCTTTGCAATACAAAGGTTCGTATAATCAAATGTGTGTGGAACGTCTTTGTACAATCCCACAATGCCATGAAAACAACAGCAACTCCAATCGTAATGACAGCATTTATTAATGTATAAGCAATGTGATTAATTTATTTGATGATGTTGATAAGTATAAATGTTGCTATTCTTGTCAGAATTTCTAGTTGTGGATACTCACATAAATGGCTGTGTTCATGATCTAGTTGAAAACAAAAACAAGGATAATCAAGGATTCATTACTACAAATATGGAAAGTAGACAGACAAAATGTTTAAAGTCAACATTTTACGTAAATCTAGTTGAATTATCATATTTCGATCATTTTTGGCAGCCTTTGACAACAATTTAAGTGTTGTCCACTCATGTATGTTTGGCAACCAGATTCTTTACTTGTGCAGAACTTGTTTTCTGTGATGTATACTCTTTTTTACTGCTCATAATAATAGTTATGATAAGACTTCCACTCGCATTGTTAACCTTAATTGCGTTTAGTATTTACACTATTTATTCATGTTATGAATTGAAAAAAAAACATTATTATCTTGAGAAAAGGGATGATGGTGTTTTTATTTAAAAAAAAACACAGCATTGTTTATTTAAAGAAAAATGCCAGCCTAGATCATCCTTGTTTTCAATTCTGTTGTACCGGCAGTGAATACATGTATGTTCAAGTAATTTGTAAGCATGATACTTATGATTATTGTTTTAATTTTATACATTTACCACGTTCGGTTCACTGTGCCTATCTTGATGGTTCAGAGTAAATTATGTTTGAAACAAAATCTTTTGTACATTAATAATAAAAATTGATCAATAATAAGTTTTGTAATTTCCAAAAAGATTAAGTTTAATAAGACAAAAAGCCATAAAGGTTACATGTTAGATAGATTTCAATTTCAATGAGTTGTTGATAAGTCTGTATTCATTTCTGTGGTAATGAAGTATTAATTTGATTGTAAAATGTTGGTGATAAGTAGTCAGTCATTTGTACTTTTATCACAAATGAATTAAGCCGATACTGGTGAAACCTGGGCTAACGATGTTTACTCTGAGTTTGGACTGTGTGTGGATGATAATACGGACAATATATTATGTTCACATTGTGTTGTGATTTGACTTTGTTTTAACTCATAATGTGTTATATTGCAGACTGACCAGTTAAGACGAAGACACAGATTTTCAGAACGTTTGTCAATTTATTTGTTTTGGCTTGTACACTTAAATAAGCATTTGTAAAAAGCATATGTTAAGAAGCTATCGCACACTTCTGTTTACATTTACTGATATTTATGTTATGGATATGCCTTAAATCATTTTAATTATATGAACTACGCTGATTTTTCGTTTCCATGACATTCATGATATTTGAATTTTTGTCTGAAATATATGTTGCTCCCTAATGTATTGCATGTGTTTTACTTATAACAAAAGAATTGTGATAAACATGACCTGCGAATCATCAAATCATATTGCTTTTTTTGTCATAACTTCGTCAATAATAGGAATAAGGCACTCGAATTTCAATTTTCTGTTTCAGATGTTTCAATTTCATAATATGAGCTGAGCAGAAAAATTATTTTTTACCAGAGGTTCAAATCTCGTTCTCAGCCACAACTATTATTGAACTACCAATAATGCAAACACAAATATTTTGTCCCTCGTCACAGATTACTTGCTGATGTTGTATAGTTCCAGTCGGTTGGTCTATCTGCCTGTCATAACACATTTCATGAACGGAGCCAACGAAAGGAAACATATTTGTACAAGTAATACAAGTATTAAATCTGTGGTAAATATGTGTGGATAACAAACTTGATCTATAATATGTACTTACCAAGAAGTAGAAACGGTATCTTTGCTTGTTGATAGCCAATCCAGAACTCAGAAACGTTGTCATGTACACCAAGCGTTTCATTGACTTGGAAAGATTCGGAGATGTAACTAAGTTTTGGTTCTGCCAGATTACAGGTCGCCAATCCCCAATCGGTTAAATCATTGCTTAAAAAATAGTCTGCTGAAACTAATAGAATTATGCTTATTGTCTTTGGAATATTGAAAAAAAGTTGTGATGTGTATTACTGTTTGATCACAAGTATTATTCCAAATTACTAACCAATTTTAGCATGTTATAATGTCATTTACATAAAAAAATCGGACATCCGTTCAATTGCCGTGTGTTATGAAAACAAAAAGGAACAAGTGTGTGTAGGTTTGTATAGAACGAGCTTGTACGTGGTATTTAATACATCAACTGCAAAATAAAGTGTAAAAGCTAATGGCATTTTCGCTGTTAAATAGGGATGGGAACGAAATTCCGAATATTCGTAAATCGGCCAAATCTTCCAATCTAAAATTCATATTCGAATATCCTATTTTTTAATGCAAAGAAACGTCCAAAACATATTTGTATATGCATGTGTTGATAAACCCTTAATGTATCACCATATATCACAAGATACCGCATACAAAAGGTAAAAGATAAAAACTACGAGCACTTATTTTGCCGATGGTAATGCCTTTTTAATTTTGAAAGGTAAGATGCCCCTTGTTTAAAAAAAATGCAAACTGTTTTTGTTTGTTTTTTTATTAGAGCTCTAAGACTGTTATTGAAACGTCTGATATAATTCTTACAGATAAATAAACACAACTATCAATAGTGATTTAAAGTCATTATCAAGAGTATGTCAATATTCAACAAGGACCCTATTTTCGCACATTAAAACTATTCACTAAAACGTCATGATTTTGAATTCTCACTAAAATCTTAATTGCTTTCACTCATCCTTGTGTAAGGCCCTTTTTTACACCACTTATATATATTTGAACATTTACCATTACTGTTGACTGTTGAGAGTTTAAAGTTACACAACAACTTATAATATTTTATAAACATTTAAACGAGTAATATGATATATGGACTTTGTATAACGTTATATAGCTTTATTTGTTGTCTGTGTAAATAATATATAAAAGAAAAGAATCGTAAGTTATTTTCAGCGTAACGAGCATACAAATTTGGTACGAAACATAATATTATTAGATAAAACCACCATATCGTCACAACAGTGTAAGCTGTAAGTCATGCTATGTTAATGCCTTCTGACGAAAAGATATATGTATACTTACTTGCACATACATATAAATATAATAAAAAATAATAAAACGTATATTTACCATTTGCTGTAACATTTGCCAGTATCAAAACTAGCAAACTTTTGTAAAACCACATAATGTTTTGTTCTGCACGATCCTGAAGATTCAAACTGACTGAATGAGGAAGTCAATTCGGTTCAAACAACGCACTTGCAACATAAAGACATGTATTTTCTTGCATGTTTCGTCGGTAAAATAAACGAGGTAAGGCTTTAAACTGATAATTGCATGTAAACAGAGGGCCGGATAATATGCGTATTTGCGTAAAATACGCATGAAAAAAAGAAAATACGCATGTCTTACAATTTGTGTTGAGTAAAAAATCTCCTGGCTAAATTCGGATTACGCATCGTGTACATTTTCAATGCGTATTAGCCGTTTATACATGCATATAAATTCATGTAAACATGACTGGTTCCCGTCATTATGTTCACACCGGTAAAAACGTAGTGACATCACCATCTATGTATAGAATATGGTCCCCGAACTAATTTACTTCTCAGTCAGAACGGTATCATTTCATTTTGGCCCACGATAAAGGCCGATGTTGACACAACGGGCTCCCCGCTGCATTGTTGTTAATCGATATACGCTTATGGTGAAAACATTCGATAAAACCCGAATCGCCCAACTTCAAGCATATAATTTTTGCTATCAGTTCATATCTTGTGTGGCACTATGGAAAAACCGTTTTCCTTCAAGCACTTTTTAAATGGCAGCCGAAATACACATATAATAAACAAGTTTTACGGATACCACCCGCTTACCATTCAGATAACGTGACTAAGCACTTGTTTAACCTGTTAGATGTATTGAAGTCCGGTTTGCAATCAAAGAATCCACTTGAATCATAATGTAATGCGAAAACTTGCTGCTTGCTTGTTTTTCATATGACCGTCACTATCTGTGCCGTCCTGACCGGCAGTCTCTGTCCCGAAAACTTTTTGTGACGTATGCCGCAGCGTCTGCATGTTTTTGTGTTTTATTTTCATGTAAATAAAACAAAAAGTAATGGCGAGCCAGTTAAAAATGGTCGATTTTTTTAAGTCGACATCGTCAGTAGTAACACCATAAAAAATAGTGCGCCCTATTATTGACAGAATATGAACAGATGTTATAAAATCGGTGCCAAGCTAAGAAGATTTTGATCGTGGCTTAGTCCAACTTGTTGACGCTCTCAAATATTAAGCTACTTTTTATATTGGTAATATTTGGAGCGTACAACGGGGGAAAGACCAAAACAATGGTGGAAAGTTTTCCTTCTTTGTCTATATTGTTGCGCAAGGATTTTGTGCGCAACATTCAAGCCCCGATATCAGACAGTTAATATCAACGGATTGCAATAATATTTACATACCTGTGTGGATAATTCATTTCTCGATAATTTTCCGTAAGAATTATGTTATGACATTTTGAATTTTGCACGCCTGACCCATTTAAATCAAACCACTTTTCAACTTTTCATTATCTCTCGATTCGTACGCTGTGTATCGATAACGCCTCGATGTAAACGTTACACCGTAATGCCTTCTTCTGATTGGTTGATATTTAAATCTGTTTCATAACATGGCGAGATGTCAGTGATTATATTGCGATTTAAGCAGAACCATACACTCCGTGGCAGAACTGAAGAATTTATGCCTTTTTAACTTCAATTCGACGATATTCGAGGTAAAAATGGACTTCTGAACAAAAACTTTATGAGTTGGTAATGTTATTTGGCAATTTAAAGCATATTGATGAAAATTAAAACTTTCTGGTTTCCACCACGTAATTGGTCCTTGGCCGATAAGACGTTCCAAAGAATTTAGCCCATATAAAAAGAATCTCTAAATTCTTTGCACGTCTTATAAATAAGACTAGATCGTGGCTGTACAGTGTGTGCTAAACAGTGGCTTGCCAAATCCAGACGGAAAAGAGATTAATGGCTGCTTATAAGAAAAGGGCAAAAAACTGAAAAACTGTTAAATAAAACAAAAGTGATTGCTTTATTGTGAACAAGACTGCTTGTTATAGCGAGTTAACACTACATGTACAATTTGTTATTAATTCTGATCCTTTGAACATAAATACTCATTAAAATTATCGGATTTTGATTTTTACTCATCGATTTAAAATTTCATGAGTGAAATACCCCTCGGCTGAAACAATTATCTGGAGCTCTGCATGTAAACAAGAAAACTTTGTGTAAATTAGGATGAAGCTATTAAAATTTTATCGAATAATAACACTCCTTAACCCATGGGGAAATTAAATGAGTGTGTTGTGTAGTCGGGTTTTATTGCAAGTCTACGATTAATTAAAGTAAACAATAATGGGGAAAGTTTTTGTTTTTTGAACTACGACAATAGCATTACAACAGACATTTTAATATGTTTTTACATTATATTATAGAGGTTTAAACTTCATTTTCTCAGTTGAGTAGAAATTATTCGATTTTGTCGACACTTTTTTAAAATGCAACCACTGTTCCCCAAGTAAAACAAGACTTGAAAACACAAGCTGTGTTTATTCCTTTATGAGGTGATTTCCATAGATCCCATGCTGTTCATGAGCATTTGCACTCCTTACCGTAATAACCGTTAGCAGCTGGATAAATCACTTTGAAGGCTGACTATGAAATATCTTTAACGATATCCGAATGTTGAAATAAATGATTTCATCATCAATTTTAACAATTTGCAAACAAACTTATCACCATACGTACCAATCTAATGATAGATTAATTTTAGTTAAAAAACAACACCTTTATGTTTTAATGTACTTTCTCAATTGGTTGTACGGATGTTCTTAATCATTCACTTTAATCAGAGTATATGCTAAGTTGACGACTACCGACATTTTCACTAAAAACTGATTTTTTTCCACACAAACATCATGCTTTTGATTTATATTTTCTTTCGCAGGAGTATATGCACAATAAGTTAAAGACAATACAAGTCAAATTTGATTTATTTAAAGGAAGTATAACTTAGTGTTTGGTCATAATGCTTCAGTTTATGTATTTGTTAAATCTTGGTTATACACGTATTATTCATGGTTAATTTTCTCTGCGGTACCTTGTGTATGCGTTTAATTATATCAATACAACGTTATGCTTGATTATGTGTTGATTATATAACTGACAAGATCTAATACTACAATTATTACTAACGACATGAATATTTACATTATTCATCCTGTGATATCACATATGATTCCAAATGACTTCACACTACAACAATATAATTTTAATGTTTTATGTATACACAGTACAGATTTACATAATATATTTATCGAGCTGGTATGTCTAAAATAATGTTTTACCACAAACTAGTTTAAACATGTAAGATCGAATGCCTTTTGCATTTATAACTTTAACACATTAAACTGTTTGAAAGGAACAATACTTCCCTTCATAAATTCTAATTAGATGTAGGCCTATTTGCTACCATGAAAATAATGAAAGATTGCAATTAATGATAATTGCATAATGATAATAATGCCACTGCTGTAAATGTAACTGATAACTTGTCACAATTTGTCAGTACTACAAATGCCCAGTCGAGATTGCTCAAAACACTAGCTCACAAGTCTATTGACATGGAAGCTAGAGCACGGCGAAAGAACCTCATATTTCGAGGGTTTATCGAAAATTAGAGTGATAAGTGCTCTCAAATACTGAAAGATTTCCTCAAGAATCACATTGACATAGAAGTACGGTTCGTGCTCGAGTACACAGACTCAGCCAAAGAAACTCTCGGAGGCAGCATCAGCACAGGCCAATAATTGCAAACTTTCGGGATTTGGTAATGAGGAACATATAATGACAAACGTAAGGCGCCTGAGGAACACACCATTCTCAGCTGACTACGATTTCCCAAGGGAAATACGAGAGGCTCGGGGACGCCTGTGGTCAAATTTCAAAGAGCTGAAAAATCGAGATCCCCGGTTGAGGGTTCAACTACTTTACCCCGCCAAGCTCTTCCAGGACGGTAATATACAAGATGAGTAACCAGAGTGGAGCCAGTTTATATGGGCAAACAGACTTGCCGAGCTGGATCAAATAATACCAATCAGGCCACATCACCCACACACGCTGGAACTATACCAACCCTTCCCTGAGAGAAATGTGAGCCAGCCTGTTACCCACGATGTTGTACCTCAAATGTTCCAAGCTCACAACATTAAGACTCGATGGAGACATAAACAGTACCTAAAGGCGTTCGGGATATGGCACCATTGACACAATACAAATAGCACGGTAGGTTTATCCAGCGCTATAAATAGCATGGTAAACTGTTTACCAGCTGGCGAAAATAAAGCGTGAATCACGTATATAACAATAGCCAACGTTTCTCAGTTACAAACACCGATGGGTGGCATCAGGTGCAAATCTGGGACGGTTTTCAGAAGGCCAATTTAAGAATAGCGTTACTCAATGTCCAAGGATTATCGACAAGACATGTAAATAAATTACAATCGAGTGGGCTGATAACTGTATGTAAACAAACCGGAATGCGTATTTTAAATGGTGTGATAGGGATCAGGATGGGAACATACACGTTCATTGGGAGAACAGACTCTTTTGTAGTCGATTATGTATTACGATTATGATTACGCACGGTATTTTTAATAGTGTTCACTCTTTACGAATTGACAATTCAAATATTTTGTCCGAACATCGCTTAATTGATTGCTCTTTTATGTTTAACAAAGACAAGCAGTCACTCAATACTTTCATTGACCAAAACGGTACTGTCGGTGGATTGTCTAATAAATACATGTATGTGTTGGGCACTGACCGAAGGCAATTATTTCAGTTACCCTCAAGTGATGTTATTGATAGTTTAAATGCATGGTCCTTAATCAATGATGTAAGCAATAGCGCGTCATCTCATGACCTAGACTGTTGTATAGTGAAACTAAAATATATGATGGAGTTGCCAATCCTTTTTCCGAACACAAAATTAGAAATACGTGTAGTAATGTTAGCTCACAACAAAATGTAATTTGTGTATGTTTGAATTTAAATTATAGGATGTATTCCATGCATGCCATTAACCATATGTTTTTGTTGTTGTGAACTGGATTGCCCTACTAACATAAATTGCTTTGTATCCGTATGTACTGATATAGCGATAATCGGATTGTCATACCATACAGGTTGAAATCAGCGGGGGATAATTTATTATAACACACCTTCCTGTACAGTATGCAGTAACGAAGACATTAATATACATAGGTTTACAGTTTCTAACGCTTCAATTGTTATACTCACACCAATCTAATTACAAACCAACATGTAAAATTTACACTTAATATGCTTAAAACACCTACTATTTCGTTTCGCTTAGGTGTTTTTTTTTGGCTGAAAGGAAATAAACGCATACCTTTTGTTCATTCATCTATGTTAGTTCATATAATTTTTAATATTAAATGTATACAATGCACTATGGCATTTGTATAACCCCGCGTCTCCTGTAGTTTCAGTGCTTTTGTTGTAGTTCTTTGTTATCGCCTCATTATGGTTTGCTGCGACGAATAATTGTATGTATACATTAATGAAACAAGTATTTATAAGTATGACTACTCCTCTTTAATGGTTTATACGTTCAATATTTATAAAATGCTGTGAATTATTGATTGGTATTATTTATCGTATTATTTATGTATGTTTTATTTATTATATTTAGCAACCTCGCTTACTCATAATTTAAGTACTTGTCATACTTATGTATATAGGTTTATTAACGTTGTTATGATATTGCATATACTGAAATGTGTCCACATGGACCATTAGTCTTCTGGAAATGTTGATAATAAATCTTGAATCGTGTAAAATGTGTCTCCATAAGCTTGTAAGTCAAGGTCAGACTATAAATCAAATGTCAATTTTTGGCTCAATACAACTTGTCAAGAATGTAACTTCATCAGGCAATTGTAAAATAACTTTACAAATGTTCACCGTGTTGGGTTGGCGCGTTTCCATCAAGATCTGTCTCCCTAGCTTTAAGGTTAAGGTCACACTTTAAGTTCAAAGGTCCATTTTGGCTCAGTATAGCTTGTCAAACATGTCACTTCACCATTTGTCAAAGGAAAACAAAACATTAAACTATAGACCTATGTATATTTGGACAAACAATAACATGCTTTTTAAAATATCCAAAGCAAAGTATTCAACCGTTAATACGTATGATAGTATGCACACATGGTAAAAAGTAAATACCGGTAGTTCCTATAATGGATTTAAAGATAACAGTGTAGAATCTATGTACATATGTCCAATCAAAATTATTTTCTATGGCGAATGTAAACGAAATTTACGCTATTCCTTAAAGTCAAACATCATGCTTCAACAGTTTTATTCTACTGTAAACACTTAAAACACAAAACCAGTCTAAAGAGCTCCGTAAGTTCCTAACCTCTGTTTTACCTTCGAAATCACGTGCTCGCTTTGAAAACCGCCTTCGGCATCACCGGCTTTACAGGAATCTCTGAAGATGACTCAGAATCCAAGTTTGTTACATCTACGTTGGCAAATTGAAAGCGTGTTTAATGTTCGCTTGACCAATCGGCGCTTTTCTTTATTTGCATTTTACAGAATCCCGAAGTAAAGCTTCTTTTCTACGCAAAACCCTTTGATATATTGGTGCAATATTTCTCGATTTCCTGCGCTATTTTCGATAACTTCACACTCGAAGATATTGTCGTGTCCGCAAAAATCTCGGATTTAATGTAAACTTTCAATCGATTTGTCGATTCTCGTCTTTCAAACACATCGATGCTAGAGCTACTGTAGTGACGCTTATTTCTTTGAACAGACTGTTGTACTAGCAATGGTAGATTTCTTGACTCGATCCGAGTAGCCTCGCAAAGTTCCGAGGTGGAGCTAGTTTCATGTAGGCTGAAATAATGGCCTTCCAGTATTTTAGGATCCATTTCGAGCCCGTTAGTTCCTGGCTCGATGACTTGACGCTGAAATTCGGCATATCCGTTCAGCTCCACCACAGTGGCTTCGCACAACGTGTCCTGTAGACCCGACAGAACTTCGCTGACACTGGTTATTCCATACCGATTTATAATCCATATATTCCAGATGCAGTCTTCGAATAAGACTATAAACCCGAAGCACGAGTCGATTCTTGGGACGGTCGGTCGATAATAAATGCATTTTAAATGGCCCGATCGGTAGATTAAATATTTGAGCGTAAAATTGTCAACAACAAAGTGAAAAAAAAATACATGAACACCGGTTAGCCACTTTGTGTTAAAGATATAATCAATGGAAGTAGTCGGTACAAGCCGTTAGCCAATCAACAAGTCTGTGTTCCACTCTTACGGAGACTCCGGAGATGGACGATTTTATTAGTGATTTTTGATTGGTTAACGGAGAGCGCGGACATGATCGGTAACTGACAAAAAATCTTCGCTACTTTCCGAAAATCGTACGAGTCAGCGAAAAGTTGCAAATGAAAAAATGATCGATTAGAAAAATAAAGCACTGCAATTGCATATAGTTAAGCAATATGTTATCAAAATTATATATTTATTACGTATTTGCTTGGTAAATGGTTGTCATTTTCTGGAATCTAACGATATGCACATTTTATTTCATGTGCAAAACACATACATTTTTTCGGACTGTCGTTTTCGGATACAGTATTTTTCGTCGACTTTAATTTATTTTCGACGTTCTTTATGAACATAGAATGACGAACACACATGCAGTGATACAACTGATAGGATATATAAAATTTCGCATTGGATTCACCAGAAATTGCAAGTAGAAAGACTAAAAAAGTACAATTAGTTAGGGCTCGGAGCGCTAACAAAACTCTCTGAAAGTTTTTTTTTAATGATTAAGGACAAATGTCCTGAAAAAAATGACCATGAAGGACACCTGTCCTGGGGAAATTGGGACCAATGATGCAATCTGAAACACTGAGATATGGAGATGTCCGCGGAGCATGCCTTTGCTGTTGTTATCAAAAATGAATAATACATATTGTACTCATTAGAAGTAGTTGTTTCTGATTGGAAAAGGATATGTTTGTTGTTCCTGGCCAAAAAAAGTAATAATTTTTATGTTAACCTTTTCAGGCTTTTTAAAATGTTTTCGGGCTATTTTTTTTATCTGATTAGCCCGAAGGTCTATTGGTCTAAAATATTTAGCGTGAAGAATGCAGATGGCTGGAGGTAGTTGTCCGATTCAAAGAACGATCATTATCCCATGATTTTGAGCGTATTTGCTTCAAATACGCGAAAATATCTTCGTCGTACGTACCGGTATATTTCTGCTCCGAGATCATGTTCGATAGCCGTGTTGATTATATGTTGTTACCTCCCTTAGACCGAGTTTATTC
>VMBQ01008058.1:0-45088 GCA_007657795.1 Dreissena rostriformis
CGCGTAACAGGAACAGGACTTATTTTAGCGCAGTGTGCAATAATCAACATCCGGTTAATTTTTAATCGCCGATTAAGCGTTGTTTTGTTTGGTAAAGATGTGTTTAAACTTGAAATTTTAATCTTTTTTTAACCAGAAATGCCACTCGCCCTGCAGGATGAACGCTGCCGGAATATTCACTCGTCCGGAGCCGATTTCTACTCGTAATTACGAGCGGGCGAGTGGAATTGTCGAGCCCTGTGCATAATAGTATTAGTTTTATCAAACTTTAATAATTATAAACTACATTATGCCCTACTTGTTAGTTGCATACACATAACAAAGTACCTGATCTATTCCTATTAAACCATGTTTACATTGATTTCAGGCCACACAAACTGAGACATGTTTCCATTGATTTCAGGCCACGCAAACTGAGACATGTTTCCATTGATTTCAGGCCAATCAAACTGAGACATGTTTACATTGATTTCAGGCCACACAAACTGAGACATGTTAACATTGATTTCAGGCCACTCAAACTGAGACATGTGTACATTGTTTTCAGGCCACGCAAACTGAGACATGTGTACATTGTTTTCAGGCCACGCAAACTGTGACATGTTTACATTGATTTCAGGCCACGCAAACTGAGACATGTTTACATTGATTTCAGGCCACGCAAACTGAGCTGGTGCTGAAAGTGTTTCTGCGGATCATCGAAGACGTGATCGTGTTCCAGAACATTCAGTACACACGACGCCGCGAGATCGTCAATGCCATGAATGTGAACATCACCGAGATATTCACACTGTTTATAGACTTGCTTGAGCAAAACATGAAGAGAATACCAAATTGTGTACGTTTTTGGTTTGGTGTATTTTCGTTTGGAAATATGTTACAGTAATGTTGACTTACAGTTTAAAGATCTATGATGAAAAGCGTTTGAGCCAAGCTCTGTGAAAACATGGCTTAATGCATGTGCGTATAGTGTTGTCCCAAATAAGCATGTGCTGTTCACAGAGGCTAATAAGGGACGCCACCTATCCCTTTTGTGGACTTGTGCAAAGGAAGTCTCCCACTAAACCAAAATCAAGTCAAGGCGGGAAGTGTCGTCCCTGATTAGCCTGTTCAAACTGCACATGCTAATCTGGGATGAAACTTTACGCACATGCATTAAGTCCAGTTTTACTGTAGCGATTCTAATTTGTAAATGGAGTGCAAAATTACCTTGCAAGTACACATTTGAATACTGATCTGAATTGAAGTATTCTGGCTTCAACAAATACTTAGTAAAGCAAATATAAAAACAAATTGAACCAAAAAACAGTCCAGTAATATTACTTGTGATATTTAAAAAAAATCAAAATAATCCATGAGAGTGGGCCTCTAGAGATTTTTTTACTTTTTATGCCTCCCTTCGAAGAAGAGGGGGTATATTGTTTTGCTGGATGAAGGTTGGTCGGTCGGTCTGTCTGTCTGTCTGCGGTAGACCAGTTCGTTTCCGATCAATAACTTGTGAACGGATTGACCGATTGGCTTGATACTTCACATGTGCATTGGCCTTGACCAGTAGATGACCCCTATTGAAATTGGGGTCACTAGGTCAAAGGTCACTGTCACAATAAGTGCGAAAATCGTTTCCGATCAATAACTCGGCAACGGATTGACCGATTGGCTTGATACTTCACAAGTGCATTAGCCTTGGCCAGTAGATGACCCCTATTGAAATTGGGGTCACTAGGTAGTCAAAGGTCAAGGTCACTGTCACAATAAGTGTGAAAATCGTTTCAGATCAATAACTTGTCAACCAATTGACCGATTGGCTTGATACTTTACATGTGCATTGGCCTTGGACAGTAGATGACCCCTAGTGAAATTGGGGTCACTAGGTCAAAGGTCAAGGTCACTGTCACAAAAATTGCAAAAACGTTTCCGATCAATAAATCGTCAACCAATTGATGGATTGACTTGATATTTCACATGTGCATTGGCCTTGGACAGTAGATGACTCCTATGGAAATTGGGGTCACTAGGTCAAAGGTGAAGGTCACTGTCACAATAAGTGTGGAAATCAAGGCCCTGTTTTGGGTGCATATGTCTCCAACTGCGGAACTCTTGTAAGTAATTAAATTTTCAGAACTTGATGAACATTTTAAAAAGTCCTTACATACACAGATTTGAAATTGGAATTATAAGCATTCTCTCTTAAATTTTCATCCTTAAGTTGCTCTTCTATCCAGACAATTTTATATGAGTCTTAAAGACTGGGATTAAATTCCTCGTTATTATTTATTCTCTCCCTGGAAATTACTTTTCTTTCCATCCTCAAGTCTGACCCAGACGAATGCAGACAGCACACGAAGGTGTGTATGGCTGCGCTGCAGACGCTGGAAGGCTACCTGGACTGGGTTGCCATGGTGAACATCACCATCAAGAACAACCTGCTGCTGGAGATGCTGTGTCAGATGTTGAGCTTCCCAGACCTGCAGTTGCCTGCTGCTGAGTGCATGCTCACCATCGTCACTAAGAGGGTAGGTATTCTGCACAGGCTAATTAATCAGAACATAACATGATGTTAGCTTTATGTTGAAATAATAGATTTTGCTGAAACACATTATACAGTTGGAATAATTCAGACCATTGCATAATTTCAAGGTATAAATTCACCATATGAGCCTCAATCTGTAATAAGGGGGTTTAATGCGTGTGCGTAAAGTGTCGTCCCAGATTAGCCTGTGCAGTCTGCACAGGCTAATCAGGGATGATGCTTTCTGGCTTAACTGGATTTTTGCTAAGAAAAGACTTCCTTTAAACAAAAAATAGCATTAAATTGGGAAGTGTCGTCCCTGATAAGCCTGCTGACTGCACAGACTAATCTGGGACGACACTTTATGTACATGCATTAAGCCCTGTTTTCCCAGAGCAAGTCTGAAATACATCTTGGTATGCTTGAGAAATGACTGTTGAGCTATTCTTTGTGTAGGGACTTGACACATCATTTATTGATGTTACGTTGGATGCAACATTAACTCGTAGACTGTAACTGTGTCAATGATTTCTGACAAAGATGGGTTTGCTGGCAAATGCCCCTTGATATAAATGAGTTACATGCAAGAGTGTATCTTGAGTGGAGATAACATAACGTAACATAACAAGAAAAGAGATGCTTTATGTCAACAGACCTTTAAAGATTACCTACATAGTGTAAAGTGAAATTAAGGCTTCACTTTTTAAACTTCAGAAAATATTCATCATTGAACACTTTTAAGTATAATACAATTTATGCAATTTTGTGTTGGAAAAATGTAAGCAAAATATGTGTATGTATATATATGAGAAAAAAAATCATTCTATTTGTGGATATTTAAAAGATCTTGATGATTCAGAAATGTGTAGCTTTATTATTGGCCACTTAACTACGGGTTTACCAAACAGCTTAGACACTAAAAAAATACAATTAATATCATAGTATTCCGTAATGCCTCTGAAAAGCTGTATTTGTTCATGATTGTAATTCATTATTATATTACTGTCATAATTATAATTTTTATCAAATCAGTTTCAATTTTATTTGGATCTCAGCTTGTGGAGATGTTTGATAGTTTTCTTCTGTATCAGGGAAGTGTTGAAGAAAGAAAACCTCTGTTGATATTATTCCACGAAGGTGCCATGGCTACCATATGGAATGCTGCAGTGTAAGTAGATCGTTTTAGAAACATAATTTGACCTTTTTACAGAATTTGTTTTACCTTTTAATTATTACAGCTTGCTAACATGGTTTTGAAACGGACACTTTATGCATGCAGGAATAAATTAAAGTACTGTCATAATGAATTGACTAATTTCTGTATCGAGTAAGGGTTAAAAAGATAAAGTAAACATATCCCCTTACATATGGTTTTGTGTTGTCATTCATCATGGGAAACACATTCTTATGCACAACCATGTATAAGTATGGAACAAAAATTCATGCGTGCAATTTATACTTATAGAGTTCCCAAGAAGCAGGTTAATTTTGGCAAGCTATACTTGAAATTGCCAATGTATTTGTGCCTCGTTCTGGGAAAGCGGGGCTTAATGCATGTGCATAAAGTATTTTCCAAGATTAGCCAGTGCAGTCCCCACAGGCTTATCAGGGAAGACACTTTTGCTCTTTATTTTTTTAAAGAAAGTCTCTTCTTAGCAAAAGTCCAGTTTAGGCACAAAGTGTTGTCCCTGATTAGCCTGTGGGCACTGCACAGGATAACATGGCATGACACTTTACGCACATGCATGAAGCCCTTTTTTCCCAGAGGCTCATATTTGTTTGTCGTTTCAGTTTTTAAGTTTTTCATTGAAATTATTTCCAAATGTGTTGAGGTTTGTTCGTCTCTAATTTTTTGAAAGCATCATAATCCTGTATGTAATGTTTTTTAGGAGTGCTGAAAACCTTTCAAAGAACCCACGTTTCTATGTGTTTCTACAGAAGCTGTGCTTGATTTTGGTAGAACTCGGGAAACAACTTTGCTTTTTACTGGTAAACAATATTTTATATACTTATTGTGTTGGGACTGTTAATTGTTGTTCGACCAAGATTTGTTTGTCAAAATGCTTTTACCATTAATGACTTGTAATTTATGGAAATGATTTTGCAGTCAGCTTTCTATATATAAAGAAAGCTAACCTAGAAAAGTGTGAGTTGGTTAACTGACTGCCCTGATATGACTGGAATACTGTTGAAAACAGCGATAAAAAACAACAAACACTCTCTTTCAATGCCAAACTAGTTTTACAAATAGTTTGTTACTTTTTAAATATCTAATTTAAAAGGAAGAGTTGTAAAGGTGAACCCTGTAAAAGGGGTAGGGTATATTCTACCCCCTAAGGTGGTTCAGAAATCATAATTGAATAATATCATAAAGGATTCATTTCACACGCATGACTAGGTAGATATTTATGTCTCTGCCACTGTGGACAAGATATTTGCCCCAGCCCTTCTCTAGGCATATAATATCGAAGGGGTCTTTAGCAATATGGCGTATATATGTCTCTACTTTAATGAGCCTTGTTATGGGAAAACTGGGCTTAATGCATGTTCGTAAAGCGTCTTCCCATATTAGCCTGTGCAGTCCTCACAGGCTAATCAGGGACGACACCTCCCGCTTAGACTAGATTTTCACTAAGAAGAGACTTCTTTTTTTTTTTAAATCTATGAAAGAGAAAAGTGTCGTCCCTGATAAGCCTGTGCGGCCTGCCATAGGGCGGCTATATATATGATTTCATTTACTACTCAGGGCTCGGCAGACGTGTCTGTTCCCGCCACTTTTGACAAGTACATTGAGGCCCTGCTGGCGTTCACTGGACACCCCAGTCAGGTATACTGTTCTCTGTTGTCCACTCATTTACTTCATTGTTAAAGTCTTGTTCTGGGATAACTGGGCTTAATGCATGTGCGTAAAGTGTCATCCCAGATCAGCCTGTGCAGTCTGCACAGGCTAATCAGGAACGACACTTTCCGCCTTAACTGGATTTTTGTTTAGAAGAGACATCCTTTAAACAAAAAATGCCATTAAAGCGGAAAGTGTTGTCCGTGATTACCCTGTGCGGATTGCACAGGCTTATCTGGGACGCCATTTTCCGCAAATGGATTAAACAAAGTTTTCCCAGAACGAGGCTCATTTTACTTCATCTTTACTTCACACTGTTTTGCATGTCCTTTTGGAATGCACTCTTTTTATTTTGCTTCCTGATGCCTGTTTTGGGGAGCATCGTTATAGTTGTTTTGTGCATCTGTATGTCCCTTGTTATATGTGTCGTGTTCTGAGAAAACTGGGCAAAATGCTTGTGCGTAAATTGTCATCCCATATTAGCCTGTGCAGTTTGCACAGGCTAATCAGGGACGACAATTTCCGCTTTTATGGAATTTTTCGTTTAAATGATGTCTCTTCTTAGCAAAAATCCAGTTTAGGCGGAAAGTGTCGTCCCGGATTAGCCTGTGCGGACTAATCTGGGATGACAATTTACGCACATGCATTTTGCCCAGTTTTCTCAGAACACAACACATATAAGCCCTCAAGCTGTGACCCATACCCTAGTTGTCCTATCTATAGTATATTGTACAGAATATTTTTTTCTATTTTTCTTTTAAATTATAATGAAAATGATAATTGTTGTGGAATCTTAGACTTTAAAGTATTGATACAAAATATTTGTTGTTGCATTTTGTGCACATTAAAAGCATTAAACCCAAAGCAGATAGTTCAGATTTTTTCCTTTAGAGTGTAAGGATTTCTTGACAAGTAGTTCATTTGAGTCTAAAGATTGCTTGACAAGTAGTTCCTTTGAGTGGAAGGATTGCTTTACAAGTATTTTATTTGAGTGGAAGGATNGAAATGGACGGGTTCGTATGACGTCACAGAGGTAATTACATAAAATCATTTAAATTACTTACTTTGAAAATATAACACAATATCATTTTAATGATAACATATTATTGCGGAACATTTTGTTTGCGTTCATGACACATATATTCACAAAATATGATCGAGCATAATGATTATTTATTTGTTGTAAAAGACAACTTCTTTAATTTGAGCACGTTACGGTAAGCATATGTAAAGCGAGAACATAAATTGAAAACATGTTAATTGTCTTGTTGCTCTGTTTCAGTTTCCTTGAACATGCGATACACATCGATCTATCTCTTGAATACACGACTACATCGGACAGTAACATCACCGCGTGTCCGCTGCAGATATTGTTCCCGTCTGGTTTTCGTAAGGACGACATCATGATATCTGCGGAAGGCGAGATTCGCTCCAGTATTCAAGGTAGTGCCGCTTTTCATAGTTTGTTATAGCATAACATCCATTCATGCATATAATATCGGTGGATTGAAGTGGTTGTATTATAAAGCGTTGGAACAAAACAGCCATGTGTTTTAACAAGGTCATCATGTAGTTATTGGATGATTTATTGGGAGAACAATTTTTCTTTCCTTTTGTTTGTTTTGTGGTGATAAGCTTAACGTCTCTCTTAAATAATATGTGGTAAAGTTTCAGAAGTCTTCAATATTCCGAAATGAACACTATTGTAGATTACGTCATTTACCAAGCAAATGTCATTTAAATACAAACACGTCGTTATTAGGATACCAATATCACACCATGACTTCAGTGTGTATAATATGTATCGTGTTATTAATAGACCTCTGGGATTTCCAGTTAACAATACTACACATTTCACCTATACTGTTCTAATTAGAACGGCACTTATGCATAGTTTTACTGTAATAATAGGTTGTACCTAGTCTCCATTTTCTTTATAACGAATACAAAAATATGTTTTCATTTATTTTGAATTTTAGAAACCTCGAGTCTGTGTGTAGATAAATGCACTAAACTTCATTCCGAAAATAACACTCGATTAATTGATATAAGCAACGACAGTACTACAAAGGATTCGAATATGATGGCTGAAAAACTGAAAACCTGTGATGAAAATACTGGCAACGTAATAAACAATGAACGTTATACATCTGAAACACACACTCAAGGAGCTGAAAGTGTAACCGATATTGAAATTCCAGACAAAACAGATTTTACCAAAGGTGCGCTGAAGAGAAAGGGTCACAATAGAAACAGTAGTGACTACATGTCCGTTTCTATTAGAAACGCGGATTCGTGCCTTACACATATGGACTGTAGGGGAATTGCAGACAATAACAGCCAAGGCTTTGATGAGTGTGACGGCTTATTAAGTCTTGAAGATAACACTGTTGTTAAAACTGAGATCAAAACTGATAGAGTGGGAATGGAACATTCATTTAATGATCTGAATCGGAAAACACTAACATCGCCACAGAATGACAAAACATCCTCTCAGTCAAATAAAACAGACACCACTAGAACGTTACCCTGTGGTCAAGCAAAGGGGAAAACCTCAACTCTTGTGAACATGAAACAATCCATCCAGAAAGGTTTCACTAAACTGCTTGATGAGCTAGACGTGATGGACCTGTGTGATCATCTGTACGAAAGAGCGGTGGTTGACTTTAAGTTTTACAATACGATGTTTGAGCTGCACTTCAGCCGCCGAAATGTCAGAGACATATCCCGATACATGTTGCTCCACCTTTCCAGGATAAGTGTCTGTAAGGACCGTATGATTGACGCGCTTTATGGGTCGGCGGAGTATAGATTTATACCGGTATTCTTTCCAGAGGAGAAAATATGAGGCTTCGAAGATATTTATATTTATTGCAGATTGTAACATTTATTTAAGAATACATCTTCGTACAATATTTAGTTATTGAAGATGTATGGCGACACATAACCTATAAATCAAGTTCGTAAATGATTCGACAATTGTGAAGGAATAATGACTTCAAATCTCAATACTTTGAGAAGAAACAGCGACTTGAAGTAAAAGCCTTTTATGGATGGCAGGCCGCGCTGATAAATCAACTGAGTGTCAAATAACTCTGGGTTATAAGGTACCATTTGTGGTCGCATACTGACGCTGAAACACATAACACAAAAAGTAGAAAATAAAAAATAATGTTGAACAATAAATCTATACACAGCACGTGCACAATATAGTAACCACATGTGAACGTTACCTAACTAGTTGGAGTTTGAGCTAATTGTTGTTTACGTCTAATTTTTTTATTGTATAATTCATTACATGTCATTATTACGATTCGTAAGTATTTTGTTACATTTTGTTTCTCTCATATTTTTAACAATCAATACATGTTTATGTTTTGCATGCACAAATAAATACATGTCGTATGAATTGAAACAACACACATTTTGGTGAAAATTAGTTTTTGCTTATTAAACACAAACTTAATATGACTTGATACTATACTTGAGTTCTGGTTAGTTAGTTAGTATTTTGTTACATTTTGTTTCTTATATGCGTTGTTTTAATAAATATATGTTTATTTTGTGTATACACAAATCAATGTATATCGCATGAATTGAAATACATATATTAAGATGAAAATCAGTTTGGGCTTATAAAACACAAACTGAATAAGCCTGTGTGTATACTTTAGTCCTGGTAAGTTAAACACATGTTCCGCGCAATCTGTTTTATATCATTAATTACCGTTCCCTTATTGAAATATATGACAAAGAGCAGGCGATCGGTGTATAGTTCGCCAATATTTGTCTTAATATGGTTGATGTAATTGCAAATCGAAATAAAATATAGATATCATGGTTAAGGGAGTTAAATACACGTAGCGACACTAACTTCGCAATCCTGGTTCCTTCTTGGTTAACTTGGGAAAGTCATTTTTGTTAAAATAAAAAAAATAAACGATGAAAGACGACTATTGGACATAAGCGTTTAATTGTTTTGACTGCGTATCGACCATTTGGAAATAAGCGATACGGTCGATATTTTAAACAAGCCTTTGTTTAACAATGAATTTTTAATGTGATAATACGCCTATATTCTTTTAAATTTTCGCATGACGGAGAGATCAGATTTGTAAACATTATTCTAATAAACTTAAACAATTTTTTACAAAAATCATAGAATGAGGCAGTTAACGGCTGAACATCCATAAAGAAAAAAAGCTACATGAACTGATCATCAAGTTCATGTATATGGCCCCGCACTGTCCTGCTTTTTTAAATACTGTGTGTGTTATGAGAGTAAAAGCATAGCTATATATAATGTTTTTTTTTGTAAATAATCCAAAATGGGAGCATGAAGGATAGGATAGGATTGTAAGTTTTGAAATTAAAGTACAATAATAGAAATGTATTTGTAAAAAAGGTATTTTATATCATCGAGGAGCATGCAATGCTTTCAAACAAGGATAATTAAGCACAATCACTCATTTTTTAAGATGAACATAATGCACAGTAATTTGTGTACCGTATAAAACACATATAAGGAATCGATTACCCATCTATTTGGACATGTGAAATTACAAGAATATTAATTGCAAATGTTGCGAACTGTTTTTCATGTGCCCTTGGAAGAAATATGAGTAATACTTTATTCTTGGTAGTTCTATAAACACACATGAAGAATATGATATACTATATCTGGAGATTACGCGATATATGTTTATGTGTAATAGAAATAAAAAATATTCAAAATTTATATGGACTAAAGAACAATCTTAAATATATCTTGTTATATATATAAACATGCTATAGGTCTTGGTTACAAAAATGAATTGGTGGTGTTTCTGAAGTACGATACTTCACAACGCCTAGAGGTGCATTCTGACTAATATTAAACACATAACATTTAATAACTCACAAATTTTGCAAACACCGTGAATTGAAACCATGTTAACCAGATTGTCAAAATGGAATNTTTATATGGACTAAAGAACAATCTTAAATATATCTTGTTATATATAAAAACATGCTATTGGTATTGGTTACAAACATGAATTGGTGGTGTTTCTGAAGTGCGATACTTCACAACGCCTAGAGGTGCATTCTGACTAATGATTAACACATAACATTTAATAACTCACAAATTTTGCAAACACCGTGAATTGAAACCATGTTAACCAGACTGTCAAAATCGAATAGCACATTAATAACCTCAAATAATGTATCTATGATTAATCAGTATTATTTAACTATTCAATTGCTCATACTAATGCACTTTAAAATATTTAAATTATCATTCTCTATAGGATATATATATTGTAAAATTATTGTCCATTCATGCATCATTGATCATTAAATTATCGACACACTTATGAATGTTTGTAATACTAAGTTTTTAATTTTCCTATTCAATTCGTCGCTTGATATGAATATCCACCGCGGAGCTGCACCGAAATCGAGTAGGTTGCAAACTAGGATCTAAAAACAAACATTTGTATTTCTAGATCTTTGTGCGAATAAAATTACAACCACTACACATATTTTAAGACTTTCAGTATCGGTTGTTGACTTAAAGCTGTCTAGGTCATTAATACACAGCTGTTATTGTATGACTGTATGCGGTTTGCGTGCACGCAATCAAATCGTAATTTAATACCCATCGTTTGTTGGAGAACATTGACTGTGATTTGCAGTTTCGTTATTAATATGTTTCGAACCTCGTTAACCTTTCAAATTATTATCCTTTTATGCTTGGTAATCTGTCAAGGATTGTCTTGACATGCACTAACATATATTTCAATTGGTTTGTTTATCAGCCATCAACGTTTGTTGACTCATTCATTCCTGCAGCATCGTCATTTTAATGCATATGCATTAATTATTCAAATCCAACAATTCACCATACGAGCTCTATATAGTTCAATTTCTTGTTTTAATATTGATTAACCTTAAGCAACATAAATCAATACAAAGTAGATGCATACATTTAAGCAAACACTTATGGTACAATTATTTTCATGAATCTATTTATCATCACTCCCCGATTGTTCGTTTCATACAAGAAAAGCGTTTTAATCAAAATCTTTTGCCGTGCGAGAATAGTTGAATTGAACATTAATAACAATGGTCTCTTTAAGTTCCCGCGATTTTGTAAGGTGCTAAATTCCTTGATAGTTTGTATCATAAAATGTTCATTAATCACAATGTATTATTGGTGGCGTTTGTCCTCCATATGAAATGACAAAACACCACCGTAACTTCGCGACGATCAAATTTGTTGTATTTAAAATTACCATAGATGTTTTGCCATTAAGCTGACTTTGGTGAAAATGAATGTTTAAACTGTCTAAAGAATTACTGTTCGTCAAAGGACCGAATGCAAACCATAATTGACCAGTAATTTTCAATAGGTGTTATGTTGGTAATTGATTATGATACAATTGTCGACATATCCTGTCCTGTTTAAAGGCAATCGAAGGCAAAGAAAAAGCGAACACTGGACATAACACCGCAATACGCATTTCAATAATGCATATATACCGCACTACGCAGTGCAATAATGTACACAAAACCGCAACACGAATTCCAAAAAAGCACACATCACCACATTACATATGACAATAAAGCATACACCAAAGAACTACGCATTGCAATAATACACACAACACCGCACTACGTATTGCAATAAGGAATACAACACATCACAGCGCATTGCGACAATGAACACAACACCACACTACGCATTGCATTTATGAACACAACACCGCACTACGCATTGAAAAAATGCTCACAACACTACGCTTAGTATTTATGCACACAACACGGCGCCGCGCATTGTTGTAAAAATTAAGGGGGAAGGGGATATATTTTTGACCAAATTTCGAGTTCCGAAAGGCCGCAAACAGTCAAATTACGCCTTAGCCTTTTGCCGCGGAAACTACACCGCAGAACACCATAGCCGTTTGGAGTGCACGCCCCCTTCCAGATGTGGCATTCATTTATTATTTCGTATTTATTATCAAATAAACGCTTCAATCTTAGTCTTTCTTCATCTGTTAGGTGTGCCATAAAGAAATATGTTGCCATAATGACTTCAAATAAGAAGGAAAAAGAAGTTATGTTTGCGACATGTTGCAAACCACTTTTTTGCATAATTTTCCTATTTTTACCAACTTTTTCTACAAAACTGCAGACTTATCTTGCTTATTTTAGTATTCAAGCTTAGAAAATGTGCAAATGTAGATACTAGTACACAAATTTAGTTTAAACATTGTTTTCCAGTGCGAAACCAGCACACGTGAAACTTTCCTAAAATTAGCGATGGTTTTAACATTATAACCTTCCTTTGTTTTTTTTTATAATCTTAACCGGAGCGGTTAAAGAAATATGCTAAATTATGTTCGATTTGTAAACGCAACACATTTTTTGAATATTTGTATCAATTTCTGTATGATATACACAATTTTAAAATTTTGCGTTTCGCTATTAAGGGGGCAGGGGATATATTTTTGACCACATTTGGAGTTCCGAAAGGCCGTAAACAGTCAAATCCATTTCATCAAAACAGAAAGTGACACAAGAAAGCCTTTTTGTGTCAGTGTCATAACATAGGTTACATACACTGAAAATACAACCAAAGTCAAGGCTGGCTTTTTCACGTGTGAAATTATGACCCTTGATCTTTCCCCCACCCACCTCATTTTTAATGAAATATTAAGAAATTTGACCCATTTCATGGCATGCACAGTACATTCAAACAGAATGCAATCCTAGTTGTATCTACATTACTCATTAATTGCATGGACCCCATTTCACTGATATAACCCCTGCCACCCAAGGTGCAATGGTTATTCGAGACTCTTATTGTAGCTGTGCCCCCAAAATGGAACCGTAAACATATCTATCGCACTTAACGTACGAGGATCCGTGTCCGATTAACAATGTTAAGTATAATGTTATCTAACATACGATCTAGCAAGCGAATACAAAGCGTTGTTTAAAAAATGGAAACTACAATAGGCATATAAAAGTCAGATTTGAGAAAATCAACGATTTATTATGAATACAGTTATTCGCAAGCCTACTTTCAAATGTGTAGGTTACTGAAGGATATATTTTAAATAATTTAAAACCTAGCTAACTTCAAAAGGTATTTGTATTTATCCGTGTTTTATTATGTTGCATTTTGCCTTAACTGCTTTTTCTTGTGCAGGTACATTATATTTTAAGAGTTATTATAATTATACCCGCGAAATAAAGCACTTTGTGTCTTATTTGAACAAACGTTTAAAATGTTTGATAATTGGCTGTATCATATAAGGTTTCAGGCATAGAGCTTATATCGAATTACTAACCAATGTAACCATTTAAATGCGAGCGGTTTGACGAAATAGGATAAACTGCATTTTGTTTTAAAATTATTTTTGGAGACTAAACAACAATATTTTAATGTTGCAAAATAATTAGGTTAGATAAGAATTTATAAACTTAACAATACTATTTTGTTTAATAAGTTTTGTATTTGTATTTTTGTAAAAAGAGTAAATTTACGTTTGAAATTAAGATATTTGACGAATGAACACAGAATCAAGTCATCCAGATTAATTATTAAGGAATTTTATAAACAGTGCTCTTTAATTAAGTGAGAACATAAGTTATTCGTATGAGGATTTTAGAAATGTAGTAAAATAGATTCATTATCTTAATGATTTCAAGATAAAATCTCGATGTCAAATCAGGTGAATTTATAATTTTTAGTAATATTTCAAATCATTAATGAGAACATGTTAAACTTGAGATCGATTGTGGTTGAGCTCATTTAAATCAGTATGCGGACTTGTTAAACGTGCCGCCAACTTTGACCGAAATAAACAAGATATTTACCGAGCCCACAGTTTAATAAAAATGCTAAACAGATTGAAGTCGATCAGAGGACATTACAAACGTAACTTTCCACGATATTGACATCAGCAGGTTCATTGGCGCCCTGCCGCAAAGATATTACTCAGGCCAATACTTGACATGCGTATGGATTATTAAGAATAGAATTTAATAAAGTGTACATTGTTTATTGCACTGTAAGTTACACTTAAGTTTCCGCATACCATTAACTGGGTTCACATCTGGTATCACAGTTTAATATTGAATACCGAAATACCGACTTACAATAGAGGTTATTTGATGACATCGCTTAATAGCTTACAGGGATTTGTTCACAGAATTTTGTATTTTTCAAAAAATGTTTTTGAATTTATTTTCGTACACAACTTGAATATTTGCATTAATTCGAAATGATTATAATTATAGAAAAAAAACTGTTAAACAAAATAGTAAACCTTTCCCAGGATTCGAGCCCGGGACTTTAAAAAGCAAAACGAAATACGCAACCAGTACACCAAACAGGCATTTGATCTAGTATTTTCAGAACAATTTTTTTTAAAAGCGTTGTTGTTTTCATTGTTTAAGAAAACAATGCATACTTTTTTTGAATCTATGCTTTTTTGTTTTTGTTAAACTTTCAATAAATTTATGTAGAACGCGTGCAAAATTCATGTACGATGGGTGAGTAACCAGTCGCCTATTGACGGATGTGGTTAAACAGGTCGTTTAGAAATGTACACTCAATCAGGGCGTATTAAATGAAAACTAGATAATTGGGTTAAATCAACATTATAACTTCATCCTCCAACACATGCGTTGATGTGGTCTATGTCGCCATAAAATTTACTGTAGCGTAACATGATAAGTGAGCATAAGATCGTATAAATGTGACGTTAAAGTAATGTAATCTCCCTTCTTGATTTGACGGCAGTATGTTTATACATAATTCAAAACGGATGTGTATCCACCAACCATGTGCATGTTTAAATCTTTGATATTAATACATAACATAGTTTTCTGAATATTTGCTATCTTTATCGATCAATACAGTGGGATCCCAAACATACTTGTAATGTACTATATGTTTTAAATGCATAGTACTGCAACTTTGAACGTTGCTTCCTAGTAAATACTTACGTTATTTGCCATAATGTATGTATTGTTTTATTAATGATGCGTCATACTTGGAATCCCAGAACAAGTGGTTATTCCACAACTTGTTACATTCCCTCGTTGATAGTATTTTGTTTTATACTTATGACGTAAACTAGCTGGTCCATATGATTAAAACTACTTACTATGTGGGCCAAATGAATAAAACTTGAAGTGACATTGTTGTTCTTTAATAATTATTGAATTGTAAAGCAAGCATATATAATATCGGGAACGTTGTAACTTTCAGATGATGTCCATAATGTGTCAGTGAAAATGGATGCTTTACACCAATGCAAAAATGACTTTTCCAACGTGATAAGCAATTGGTTGCCAGGAAAAGGTGGCGGCTAATCAAAGGCGGATTTATCAAAGAATGGTCCACCTGCTTATGGGTTAATAAGAAATATATCTGCAAAATACGATTGACCACAATTAGTTTATTCTTGTGGGAATGAATAAACAAAAACTAAACGCCATATAAAACGCGAATAAAACGCGATTGTCTTACCTTATATCGAAATAAAAAGGCTTCAAAAATGTTTAGCATGTGACAGTTCGCATATGCAAAACGAGAACACACATTCAAAATATGTCAATTGTTGTTTGTTTTTAAGTTTCCTTGAACATGCGGTAAACATTGATCTGTCTCTTGAATACACGACTTCATCTGAGAGTAACATGTGTCTACTGCAGATATTGTTCCCGCCTGGTTTTCGTAAGGACGACATCGTGATATCTGCGGAAGGCGAGATTCAAGGTAGTGCTGCCTTTCATAGTTTGTTATAGCATAACATGAAGTAATGCATAAGATATCGGTGGATGAAAGTGTATGTTATTATAAAGCTCTGACACAAAAAACTCGTGTGTTTTAACATGGTCATGTTGTAGTTATTGGACGCTTTATGGGAAGTTCTTTTTCTTTGTATTTGTTTGACGTTTAAAGTCTCTCTTATAAATGTATTGTACCGTTTTAGAAATCTTCATTATTTGAAATGTACACAATTAGAGATTAGCTTATTTACCAATCAAATGTTATTTAAACCAGCGGGAAAACAATATCTGCAGCGGACACATGTTAAATTAATAAATTAATGATATAACAAGATTCTGACCACGGAACAATAATAAAATAATTAAAAAAAAAAAGAACAATGTTTGTCCCCAGCGGGGCTCGAACCAGTGCCCTTAAACACTTGGCCATCCTAAAGAAATTTTCTAAAACGCATATTTAAAGTAAATATAATCGATGCACATATTGAAACTAAATTTAACGGAAACAACAGAATCCAAAGTATTCAATTGTTGTGAGTGCGTTTGTAAAGCTTTAGAACTGTATCCATTTCAAATGGTGATTATTCATAAACGAAGCTGTATTTTCAGTATAAATCAACGTCATTTGTGGTGTTTTGCACCCTGATTTACAGTGTTGTTTTATTTTGTGAATGTGTTACAAGCAGTTACACAATTGACATTTCGATTATCTATAAACAAGTCCCTCTAGAATTATAATAACTCATGTCCTTATGCAAAGTTAAGGAGTTACGTAAAGCCGCGCAATGTTTATACGCATTGTGTTCTACTAGTCTCAACGGACTCACTGTAAGGGCAGTACAATATAGATTAAAAAATATCTCACATCAAGAAGGTTGTGAACGGCAAGTCCGAACTTTCGGCTTACGGGAGCATGGCCGGCGCCCAGCGTGTAACCTCCGACCGCCACCGTCTGGGCCGCACATCCTTGTAGCACCCGCCCGTGTTTAAATGTCTTTGATATACAAAACCAGTTCAAACGTCACGTGTACACCAATTGTATACCAGTTAACAAGTACAAGTCAGTTTAATCATCATAATTCGCGCTTCGACATAGGACATTCGTATCGTAAGGCATTATTATTTATATTACGATACAATTTCTAGATGAATTGTACATCCAAGCACTTAGATCGATGACATCTTTATTTCATGGATTTTATAAATCGTCATGGTGACTGTGCACACGCATTTTTAAATTCATTAACAAGTGAGCTTTATATTTGATATTTCAGGAAGCAGTAACCATTAACGTCTATTTGTTTTTTAACTGCAAGAATTGTAACTGAAAACTTGTAGAAAGATCTTTTAAAAGAGACGGCTCTAGGCTCGAAAATAAGCATTATTAAAACATAAGCGATGATCCGTACCTCGTTGAACAACCTCCTCCATGTGGTTCCGGTTTGCACCGTAACTTCCCCGCCTCATTGCGACCGGAAGGTAGATTGAAGGTAATTCCATGCAGACGAGACAGGTTTATTTGCAGCGTACCGTCCTTGGAAGATCTCCCGATATTATCTTGGCCAGACGACTTTACACTTATTTGCAATCTGTATCGATTGCCGAAGTTCACACTTTTGATGACGTCATCAACATTCTTCACAAAAACTATGGCGGAGGGATACGCAGTCGTCCGAGGGATGTACACGACATTCAGACCGCGATATTCCGGATCTGATGGATATAGGACGTGTCCTTCTAAATCGCGCGCAAACGCAAGGCATTCCGTAAGTGACGGCATACACGGTTGCCCCAGGAAGCAGTGCTTTTCGCTACATTTCGAACTTGACACCGTCGCTGCGGTGCACACCAGTAGGAGACGAAATGTTCCAAAACACGAATTTTACATATGCATGTTTTACTTATATATCGAAACTATATGAAACGATTTGTTGTCACACACTTTTCATACATTGTTATATCAAGAACCATCGCAGATGTTTGTGAAACAATATCCAACATCCTATACGCAGCTTCGTTCCAAAGTACAGTAAAAAATGTGTGTTGACATTCCGCGTTTGTTTGAAACGGGTGTATCAAACCACCCGCGTTCTAAATGTGATCCTGAAAATAGAACTGCATTACTGTCGATACTGGCACATTCTTAGGTCGCTAAATGGTATGTTGCGGTTGTATTTATACCGTGGTATCGTTATTACACTAACAGAGTAACACAACTTTTATTATCTGCTATTGTAGAAATTGATTCCACATACATACAAAACGCTTTCAAAGATATTAAAAAAACCTATTACCGATACAAAATGCTATCTAGAAATCGGCGTTTTAATGGATGTGTTTCGATTTTGTAATCTTGAAATATGCACTTGATCGTAAACACTGGTCAAAAAGTCGTCTGAATATCAAAACAATAAAATAAAAACTCCTCAAACGTGGTTCGAATTCACAAGTTTAAGAAAGAGTCGGACGCACTAACCTTTTGGTTTTAAAATTACCGGTACTCTATTGTATCTTTATGTAAGTAATTAAGCAATTTCAACGAAAACATCACTGAACTCTAAACGAATTCAGATGTATCGAGTTTCAAGTCTGAACGTAAGGTTACACAATACTTATTTCAAATCTTATGAAAGTTAATTTTATGGTGAAGACTTTAAAGTAAAAACAGCAAACATTCAGACCTGCGTTATAATATATTTTGTAAAGAGCATGCCAATACCTATTTCATTATTATCTCTTTTAAAGGTTCCAGTACTTACTTTCACCCAAACATTACCACTTATTGGAAGAATTCTTGACGGAAACCTCCGTACACGAATTTAAATATAGGTTCGCATAGACTGTTTTATCTTTGGAATGTAAAAGAATTCATGAATATCTAAAGCAGCGGCTGTGCTTATGCAATATAAATTCTCAAATAACTTATAATATATTGATAATAACCTTCCTTTTATACAAAACGACATTTCTGACTGATGCAAATGTTTTATTTTATAAAGGTTTACACCATTATGATATGAAGGTCGGGATGTTGTACGTGAGAATGTGACAAATTCTGTTTTTGCTGGATTAAATGCAACCAACAAGATATTTGACCAGGACATGATTTGAGACAGATCAGTGTTTAAGACTTTTGCAGAACCAGATGTCTGTAACGATGTCGTTAATATGCAATGTATATAAAAAAAAGAGCAGTGGACCTAGAATGTATCCTTGACGGAAAGCGGCAGAAACAGGCGAACAGAAAGAGATGTATTCGCGAAGACAACCCGTTGTTTTCTGCTAGAGAGGTAGGAAGAAAAACAAGTTCAGGAGAAAGCCATGTATGATAATAGAAGACAACTTACATAATATATCTTGATGCCATACTCTGTCGAATATGGTATGTTTGATGTATCGCTAAATATCGACAATGTATTCTTTACGATCATTTAGTGCCTTAGCGATGTCGTCGTACAAGTAAGTACCGGTAAGCTTGTTTATAGAACTTGAAGAAGGGTGTGAAAATATTCTTCTTTTTCTTCGTATATTGTACTATATACCTCTCTGGGGCATTGTCGTACAAGAAAAAAGGTTTAAAAAGCGTGGTGTGGCGCAGTTAAAATATTTTTTAAACTATTTACAAATAATTGTGGTTTATTTCGGTGCCATCCATGTCTTGAAAGCTTCGAATAGATTTACTGCATTCAGTATATCATGTGATGATATACAGGTAAAAAAAATAACATTGCAGGAAACTAAGGTTGGTGCAATCATTTATATCTTATTAATTATTTATGAATTATGTGACTTATGTATGTTTTTTAACTAGTGAAAAGGGGCACGGTCTGTTTATGGTTGTGTTAATCTGTTTTGAAGTAAATCTACTGATTTGAAAACAAAACAGTACCAAAATAGTCAGCAATTTTAAAGATTATGTTGTTCGAGTAGTAATTAAAGGTAGTCAGATCGTTATATGTAAAATTAATTATCTTCTAAAGTTCAACAAAATCAAACATGGCACATATATTTGCATTTATGCGCAGACCTGGTCAACCATATCGATTTACGACATACGAATGACGTAATACAAGTATGTACTTTTGGTTTCAGGTCTGTTATGTAAAACCATGTAGGTAAACTTGGAGACACGAAATCGATCTACCGTTGATATATTCATTTGACATATTTGACATACCCTGCAATCCACCAACAAACCGATTTATATTAATTTAATCCCAGAATGTAACTCGAGCATTGAAATAATTACGGCACGGAAGGTTGGCGTCACGGACGTATTACCAAATTTCGAACTGCTGTCGATATATACAGAAACCGATGCGGATGAAACGTCTGATAAATAAACTTCTTATATGTTACATCCAACTGACGGACACAAAAGCGTTAACTCTAAATCAGATGACAGCATTACAATCGCGAAACTTTGCAAATCCGCAAACAATGACGAAAGCTATTTGAAAGTAACTTCCACGAAAACTGTATGCAAGGAGCAGGCAATTCGTAAATCGTTTAAAACAATCCTTAAAAAATTGGACACGATGAAATTGTGCGACCAACTGTACGACATTGAAATGATCAAAATCGGATTTTACAAAAAAATGGTTGATCGAATACACGATAAACAAATGACAGAAAACACAGCCCGTCACCTCTTGATGCGACTGTCTAAGATGCGTGTTGACAAGGCCGAGATGACTAAAGTTTTGGTCAAGTCGGGACATTCAGAGCTTGTACCTTTATTCTTGACACCGGAGACAGAAGAATAACGTCGATTTCAATAAAATAGAATGACTTTTAGATTAATTTTTCCGTACTTTGATAAATAAACAAACATATTAATTATATTGCTACTCAATATTAGTAAGTGTTCCTTTTATTAAAAGTATACATAATGCATTTTCTTAAAAGCTCTTTTTATAAATACCGTAATTGGACATGTTGGCTCATCGACAGAATGGAAACGGCATGGATGCATGTTCTTGTAAAAAGTGTCAAAGCCGGAAGATACTTTGAAATCTACATTACAAAGATGTGTAGCCGCAAATTATTGCACGAGTCTTCATGTCTGTTTTCTTTGAATTATCATTTTTGTTAAGTGTTTAGCTTTTGGTCTTATGATTTCATGTGAAGACTAACTGTCTTTATTGTTATGAGTAATTATATGTCATTATGATGCCATTTTTAAAAACTACAAGCATCGTTAAATGTGCCATATTTAAGGTGGTGTGCCTTTTTATGCCATTTATTTTAGTTGCTGTCCCTATAATATCATGTGTTGACTTGTTAACCTAACTGTTTGATACTTTCTTTTGTATTGACTTCTTGTCATTATTAATTCATGTTTGAACATACTTCAATCAACAACAATTGTGTCTTGCTCTAGGTGGTGGACCTTTCTATGCCATGTTTTGTGTTGTTGTCCTTGTTAACCTAATTATTTGATACTTTTATACTTTGAACTGTTATCATTAGTATATCCAATTTAAATATTATAGATATTTCAACCATCTACAATCGTCGTTTGTTAGACAGCAGACCTTTTTATGCCATTTTGACATAATGTCATAATGTGTTTATTTTTAGCTCGGCTGTTTTCGAAGAAAAACCCGAGGTATTGTCATAGCCACCTCGTCGTCACCAGTCCGCCGTCCGCGTCGACCGAAAACTTTAAAATTGGCCATAACTCTTGCAATATTGAAGATAGCAACTTAAAATTTGGCATGCACGTGTATCTCATTAAGCTGCACCTTTTGAGTTGTGAAAGGTCAAGGTCATCTTTCAAGGTCAAAGTTTTTTTCTTTCTTTTTATTCAAAACTGCACCCACAGCCGAGCGTTAGCATCCGCTCGACGGTGCTCTTGTCTCTTTAATATTCGATCCTTTTTTTATGTTGTATTGTCATGTTTTGGATGGTTATCCTCACAGATACCGACTGATTTGACATTTTGCGTTTTAATCACTATTCAACTGTTGATGCTATTCATATATTGATGTCGATTGCAAAAATATCTGGTATGCGAGGCTAATTGCTTAGAATAGTGAAGGATGTGTATGTAAATGTTAAGTTACGTGCTATATAATGTTCAGCTTATTCAGATTATTTTAGCTATGCGGTTTGGATGATGCAAAAGAATGTAATGTCACCGATTTAGTTGTTCTTATTTGTTGAGGACCCTAAACTATACCTACACGATAACATAAACTCTGGATTCAATACAGATGATATTATGTTGATTTTACTATAATTTTGATGACATGACAATTAAGGCAAGTTACCTGCTGAAGTTCAATCACAGCCAGATAACTTCTATTTACATAGATAATCTTGGGGGATAAATGTTAACACTGCAAATACGGACATAATTATATTTCGGACGATGGGTGTATTAAAAGAATATAATTATACTAAAAATGTTAAGTTATCCCTGGAATTTTTGGTTGGCAAAGCCTTTAAGGCCATGAATACATCATTGTTCAAATGCAATAACTTTGCCCTTAAACCAAACAAATTTGGTTTGTAGTTTGACTCTTTTGTGGGTTCTATATTAAAGTATGCTTCAGAAGACTGGGGTTTCACAAAGTCAGATGACATTGAACGCATACATGTTAAATTATGCAAACGATTGCTACAGGTTAAAATAAAAACATCGGATCTCCCATTGCTAAAATATTGTATTCAATATTTCCGAAAAATAAACAACCTCTATTAATAAAACCTTCGGTAAACCTTAAGCTGATGGTATGTATGGTAAAGCTTTTATGGTAACTTTCTTTGAAAAGTACGAAAGAGGTATACATTTAAATTGAAAAAAATCTTCAACCAATTCATGTCAATGGTTAGTTCAATCATGACAGTCAAGTTCTTATAAAAAAGGTAAAAAGGACGCAATATTGTGAGTCAGTTATAAATAGCGTCACTGAAACACAGTCTCTGTAAACGCATGCGTTCCCCGAATTACATTACACGGACAGTATTAAGAAAACCTCGTTTAGTTATATTTGTCCTGAATTACCATGATAGGCGTACTTCCATGGTATTTATTGTGTTTAAAGGAATTCTTTCATTGTGATCAGTAGATTATTACAGTTCGTGTATCGTCTATTAAATTTACGAGTACCGAGAATTAAATAAAGGCTTCAGAAGTTAAACAACAAACTAATCGTCTATTACCTGTGGTGCATATGTTCAAATGTGTATGGTGGTGACCAACAATTTAAAGAAAACTCTGATTCTTTTGTATCTTATATTCGTTTCACATAGTAACATTTACACATGACAGATACATGTAAATACTTTCAAGACATAGCATGTTTGTTTGCTGTCGTTGTTAATGGCGAGATTCTCATACATACTCAAAATATATTACCAAAAAATCAATCAAGTCAATACTAAACAAAAAAAGTATATTTCAATCCGTTTTAATCCATACCAGATATTTTTCTTGTCGCAGGCTTTAACTTTTATTATAAAGGTATTTTTTAAATACATAGAATCGCACATCGGCTCAATTGATATAATGTTGGTAAATAAAATCAATCGCGAAAATAAAATCGTCAAAAACAATTATCAAGAATTCACTAAAAATCTATTTAAAATGTATGAATGACATAACATCAGAGAGAACTTTCCAATCAGAATGCAGTTAACTTGAAAACACATTCACACGGAAATATCTAAGATTATAAAATAAATATAAAATGAAAAAGGAGCTGCGTAGAATACCAAAATACCGGTTTTACGTTGGCATCCATGGAATATGTTAACAACTATGTAAGCATATGAATGTGTATGTAAAACAACCAAGAAAGCCGCAATGTGGCGAGAACAATTAAAGCAAAAGCAAGTCTGATTATTCTTTCGAATTTGAAAAAAAGATATCCATCAGGAATTCTTGATGTGTCTCGTGCAAAGCATGTTCAAAGGCCTTTTTGCTGACGGGTCGCTTGGACAGAATATCTATGAGGACATACCGCGCAGCCGCGCTTCCTGTTTGGCTGTGAACCCTTTCCATTTCCTCCACAGTAATCATATCTGACTCGTATAAATAGTCGACAAATGGTGTCGCTACGAAGTTTTTCAGCAAAGATGTAAAGTTCTTTTGTATGGCGTCCTTTAGCGACACCGGGTCTGGGAATCTACGTAACGGAGACGGAAGTGGGGGCGGCGTTGTTGGGGGCGAAACGCGTCTTACGTTACTTCGCCCAGGCATCGGAAGAACCATATCCGAATCGTCTGCCACAACATCGCCCGTCACACTCATCGCGAAACAGCCCGATGGCTCTTTCGGGATTCCCGGACAAGGGAATAACTCCGAACCGTTTCCAGTCTCTATACGAACAGAAATCCCATAAAGCTCCAACGCAAGCCACACTAGCTCCCCTCTTTGTACATTGCATTTGATCGACTTTTGCTTGCCAGTCGAAGACCGTAGTTCGATGGTACTTCCGGTGAATTTGAGCCCGACAGGTTTACCCGTGCACTCTTCCTTCTCCAATTTTTCTATTTGTGACCAGTCTGTGTCGGCCACGTCAGCACCGTTGGCGCGCTGGATGTTGAATTTCCCAGGATACCGGATGTGGAATTGGCGGGGCTCCATCTTTATGTAGCGTAGTAGAAGGTAGTACCTAAAAAGTATTGATAACAATTAATTTAAACCTCTGCAAAATTTTCCAGTTTTCGATTTTATAGGTTTAAACCTATTTATCTTTGCCCGATTGCACCGAAAGCCTAAGGCTTATTGAAACCTTTCGAGTCCATTTCCTGAGTAGAACCAGTACTTGGTGTCTTTGGAGAGATCTAAAGAACGCTCCCACAATGGAGATCGAAATCTTTACATTGTCTGTTATATTCAAAGCACGATGCCAAATATAAAGTCGTTGCTTTTTAGAGATGTCCAAAATCGTAAAAGTGTTCGGAAACATCATGATGGTTGAGCCGATAGTAACAAATAGGGTTATGAAAATGAGTACAGAGTTGGCGTTGATATCAAAATAACGATACAAATGTGGACAAAAGAAATAAAGAAACTGCTTTTACTGCAATCGACAATAATATGTGTCGTGTTCTGAGAAAACTGGGCATAATGCATGTGCGTAAAGTGTCGTCCCATATTAGCCTGTGCAGTCCGCACAGAATAATCTGGGACGACACTTTCCGCCTAAACTGGATTTTCGCTAAGAAGAGAGTTTAAACGAAAACTGTCATAAAAGCGGAAATTGTCGTCCCTGATTAGCCTGTGCGGACTGCACAGGCTAATCTGGGATGACAATTTACGCACATGCATTATGTCCAGTTTTCTCAGAACACGACACATATTGGAAAAGTTGACGATGACAGTGATGAAAATAGCATTAATATAAACATATATCATGTATTTGTAAAAAACAATAAAATATACGACTATAGTTTTAAATCTGAATAACGATGTGTTTACCAGTGAAATTAGAGACAACAACAATATCGATGACTAAATCTTTTTCTTTTGCTGACGATTATGATAATCGAGTTCACACAAAAAATGAAAATGGTTCCGACAATGCCTAAACAAATACGTTTACGATGCATTGAGGAGTGATAGTAAAATAATTGCATCTGATATAATAATGTTAAGATTATACACCAGTTTCTCCCTCAACCCTCGATATCGGCTACTTCAACTATTGTTAGAGAGGCCCTTTTCATAATCAAATATCGATATGCATGTACTCGTACTCTGAAGATATTGAAAATACCACGCGCCCTACCTGCCCGGAATTGTGTTCTGGTAGCCCCGGGGTGTACACGTGAGTGTCAGCTGGAGGTCAGGGGTCAGGGGTTCGCTGTAGAAGCACACGGAGGCGGGACTCTTGGTTAGGCTGGTGACCGCCGCGGGGTTGTTAAGGAGCTTGATGTTGGGGCCGTGGTACTCCGAAAACTCCACTGGCACGTTGCCGTCTATAGAACGGACACGTGATATATGATTAATGTTATCATTTGTCAACAGGTTTATCCATATAGACCGATCGGTTTTGTCACGCATATTGTTTTATTACTATTCAGTTATTAATGTATTAATGGCTAGACATGATGAATTTATCTGCATTGAATATCACACAAATACCACATGGTCATTTAAATATCAAAATCATTACCTAGATTTGTTTAAATCACACACAATACCAAGAAGTCTTTTTAATACAACAAACCTCTTTTGACTTTATTAAACAACTAAACATTAACACAGATCTTATGAATATCACGAATTGAATGACCTTTTCCATAGTAAGAAACATTGAGCCTCGTTCTGTGAAACCTGGGCTTATTGCATGTGGTGCGTAAATTGTCATCACAGATTAGCGCATGCAGTCCACACAGTTTAATCAAGGACGACACTTTCCTTCTAAACTGGATTTTTGTTTAGGAGAGACTTCCTATAAACGATCAATTCCATAAAAGCGGAAAGTGTCGACCCTGATTAGCCCTGTGCGGATAGCATGACTAATCTGGGACGACACTTTACGCACATGCCATTAGCCCAGTATTTCCAGAACGAGGCTCATATAACAATATTTTACCTGGTCCCTCCAGTTTCATATCCACGGCCCCAAATTTCACATCCACAACCACAAAGTAGTTACGGCACGGTGAGACGGCATGTTTGTACTGACCGCCTCCGTAACTTGTGATCACTTCCTGTCAAACAGATAGAAAGTCATGATGTTTTAGAAGATCTTATGCAGCATCGTTATAAACTTCGTTAACATTTGTGAACTTTAAACACGTTGTAAGCGTTGACTACTGATTAATTTTAGAAAGGTAAATATTAGTATAGGTCTCATTTCAAATTTGATTTTGCGCTGTTACCACACAAGTAAATGCTCTAAAAGTTTATAACCAAATGAGCCTCGCTCACGGAAGTACTAGGATTAATGCATGTTCCTTAAGTGTTCCGTCTCAGATTAGCCTGTGCAGTCCGCTTTAATGGCATGTTCGTTTAAAGGAAGCCTCTACATAGCGTAAATCCAGTTAAGGCGGAAAGGGTCGTCCCTGATTGGTCTGTGAGGTCATAGAATTCATTAAGTTTCTGGCTATCACACGCTTATATGCATGTTTGCATTAAAATGATTAAAACAAGTATACTAGGGTTAAACTGCTTATATTGTATCAATGTGTAAGCAGTTACAATTTTATTTCACAATCCAAAGAATTTTGCTTAAAGTACACCTTAAGTTATTTTTTTCCCTTCGAAGCTTAGTGAACACATGCCCAGGTGAAGACATGTCCTGTTATTATATTATTATTCTAAAACAACGAGACATTCGCGTGAAACCAACCACTGACCAAGGGGAAATGACGTAACCAGGGAAAATCACGTGACACACCTGTGTGTTCTCATCCAGTTGTATGACCATATCGCATTTCCGTTTGTGGAGCTTGATGTCATTGAGAAACGAGTACTCCCGGATGCCGTCGACCGTCTCCGGGACGCTATCCTGGTAACAGGCCGGGTCCGTGCACGTGATTCCCAGCTCCACCGCCCCTGAGCCCTCCAGCCTTAAGTTCAAAGGTCGCTCGGCGGTCAGCGGGGTGGAGACGAAGGTAAGTCCGCCGCTCTTGAGCGGTGTCCAGGAGGCCGTTGTCCGACCCTTGTCCAGTTTGACGTTTTCCCCTTTGACGTCGTGGAACATTGTTACCGGTAGTTGAGTGGCTGAAACGATTCTAAATGGATTAAAATTAGTTTGTTCATTCAAAGACGGATCCAAAATTCCTTGTCGTTCTAATGAGTGCATATTCATCATCATTTGCACGCGAACTTCGTTTCAATAAGGCCATTGTTACATGTTACTTTATTAACGGCCCGTGTGCTCTTAGGTNCTTTGATAACAGCTAATTTTTGCTTAAATCTATCAGAAAAAACACCTATTTACTCAAATTATTGTGTTTTTTTTTTTAAATAAAAACTAATCACTGTTATCCTTTTCTTTCACTTTTGGATATGTTATTTGACAAAAACAATTTGATTGACAATACCCGTATGAATTTGTGTTATTTAGGTTACATTACACAAAATCATTTTGTATCCCTCCGTGGTCGAAAGTAGTGCCTATTTCTAAAGAGTTCATTTTCTCGTCGGGTTTAAACGCGATTAAGCGATCGCATCATTGCTTTTTGTGACTATTTCCTGCATCAAATGTGTGCCTGCAACATTTTGGGGCATTTCATTGGGGATTTTGTAGCAGTACACAGTTTTAAGCCTTAGCATCGAATTGGCAGGAGAGAAATTTCTAACAAGGGCTGTTTGTAAAACATGCATACCCCCAAAATGGGCTGTCAGTTGTAGTGGCAGCCATTGTGTGAATACGTTTCATGTCACTGTGGTGGTGATGGTGGTGGTGGTGGTGGTGGTGGTGACCTTTGACCTAGTGACCTGATAATCAATAGGGGTCATGTGCCGATGATAACCAATGTCCCTATGAAGTTTCGTGATCCCAGGCCTAAGCGTTAGTGAGTTATCATCCGAAAACCATTTTACTGCCTTAGGTCGCTGTGACCTTGACCTTTGACCTAGTGACCTGAAAATNGCATTTATTGAACTAAGACAGATTTATCTTTAAAATGATTCCGATCTTGCAAAATTTGATATATAGGAATTACAAGAAAAATGCTTTGAAATTTGGCGGTTTTAAAATAGGAACCTATGGTCAATGGAATAAGTGTAATTCAACCTCAAACCATCGTTTTTCGTTGTTATTTCCTGTATCCCATGTATGCCTGCAACATGTTGGTGCACTGAACTGCAATTTAACATTAAAGAAAATATAGTGATAAAGTAACTTGTTTCTTGGTCTAATTTTGTTTGATATTTTAAGACTTATGGATTTAGAAAAAAAAACACACTTAAACAATTGTGTTTTCCACTAACCCCATCGATCCTAATTTTAAGTGACAACCCTAAACTTGTATGGGGTATTCCAGGTACAGCTTGGATTATTTATGGTAACCTTACGTCAAAGCGTATTCGCTTAATTCAGGTTTACTTATACACAAAGAATGTTGAATACTGATACCTGTCATTGAACATTCTCAGTTAAGAGGGAAATAACTCGCGTGTCGTTATAGTTAACGAAAATAAGTAAAGCCTACTAACCCCAATATTTGAGATTNGGGAAATAACTCGTGTGTCGTACACAACGATATCGAAATAAGTAAAGCCTACTGACCCTTATATTTCAGAAATGAGTGGAAATAATGAAAACTTCTCGTTTTACAGTAGCGTATATTGTATAACTTGTCATACTATACATTTAATTGCATCGTATTATCCAATATTTATATTTCTGACTGAGAAGTCTCAGAACAGTATGCTCTTACCACACAACAAATAGGAACAGGATTGAGAATATATTTACTCTATGTTAATTGATAAACAAAATAGGTGTAACGAAAGTAGGGAAATACTCTAGAAAGTTTAAAAAATAAGCCTCTACTTCAGGAAACATATTACATATCAATAAACGCAACATAAATGTATATACTTGTTAAAAAGATTTTACCTTCGATTTAATCCATTAAAATGTCAACACCTTTAAATATGGCTTCCTTAAGTGGAAAGAAACTTGATTTTTCAACTTGGAAAACCGAAAATTCTAAAAATAGACCAGGTTGTCTTGTTAACCAGTATTTGTTTTATTATAAGGCCACTGCATACTATAATATAAACACAGGTACACTGGCGTATGGTGTAAACAAATAGTTTAAAATCGCAAATTTATAATCGGCAATAGGTTGTAAACATTAGTAAACGGACAGAGGTCTACTTTCGCTATAAACTGATTGGGCGACGTTGTCTCAAAATAGACAATACATGTGTATATATATATATATATGCGCTGACAGTAGTAACCACCTGTTTAAAGAGACTGTCCACACATACCACATTGGCAATTTAAAAGGTCGCGTGAACAGTTCTCCGTGTTTTGGGCATCATCTTGAATGATATAAAGAAGTGAACTGGCAGAGCGCCCCGTTATTCATGTGGGTGTGAAGCGGCTTAGAAAAGCGCAGACAAAATCACATCCGCGATCTTTAATGTCATTGATATAACCGAATATATTTCACAAACACAAACCAACATCAACGCCGCATAATAGCATCTTAAAAAAAGTATTTCGTGTTTAAATGAGCATGCAGCTGTGCGTTGCAAAAATATGAATGAGGCAAAAGCACGGCCGGTAATCACGGGCGCCACCTCTTTTTGGCGATGTATTAATAAATGAGCCAATGCTAATTCCGAGGTGGCGCTAAGAACCGGATTTTTTTAATTAAACGGATAATTCTACAGGGTGAGTAGGTTTTATATGCTTTTTCAACATATTTCGCATTATTTTTTAAATCGGGAAATGCATTGCGATTCAGCGAAGATTAATTGATCCACAAATGTACAGAAACATACAATCACACACCGTTTTGAAACGTGAGGACCTTTATAAGTTGTGGCATGGTGAAGTATTTGAAAGCAAATCGATGTATTTTGCCGTGAATAGTTCAGTCATCGACACATACCGTAATCGGCTTGTTGTTTTTTAACTGAAACGATAGGCGTTTAAAAAAATTCTTTGAGGTAAACCGCAGCAGATTTACAACCGGTTAAAATACACTCACTTTTTTGTATTGCACGGAAGACAAAAACGTGTTCATTCAAGCAAAGTTAGTAGCGGAAATAACATTTTGTAATACGACGGGGTGTTTTCACCAGTGTTTATACAGCGCCTAACACCGCTATTAAGAACGGAGTTCGGCTAACGCTTAGCGGGATATGCGGGAGGTTGGGGGGGGGGGGNTGACATGATCAGTCCTGTATGGCTAAACTATTGTATATAAAAAAACATATATACGATTTCACATGAAATACTTTATTCACGTTTTCATATTAGGCTTCAGAAAAAGACAGTTGTAAAGGTGTTACGCCTTTTTATATCGGTATGAGCTGTGTTTGTCATTTTAAAGTCAGGTGCCATAATGTGCTTAAGCCAGTCAGTTATAAACATGGAGGTTAAACCAAATATTTTCCGACCATTGCTAATAGTAGATTAAATAACCTCAGGAAAGATAAAGTATTGTTATTTTGGTCATAATGTTACTGTAAACATACTTGAGTCGCTTTTTGAGAAAACTGGGCATACTGCATGTGCGTAAAGTGTCGTCCCAGATTAGCATGTGCAGTCCGCACAGGCTTATCAGGGAGAACTTTTCGCTTAATCGGATTTTTGCTAAGAAGAGACTTCATTTAAACGAAAAATGTCATGAAAGCGGAGCCTGTGCTGGGACGACACTTTACGCACATGCATTACGCCCAGTTTTCTCATAACACGACACACTATGTCTTACGCGAGGAAATGCTATTTTAACTTCCGATTTCTCAATTAAATAAATAAGGGATTTCTAGAATGTTTTCCTTCAATAAAATTTAAAAATTCCGAAATATTCATAATTGAAACAAAAAAAAAACAACGAGAAAAGAGCTAACACATAGAGTAGAAAAAGGCGTTTTCATTTAAGAGAAATATAAAAATAAAGTGGCTTACTGGGTGAAAATACCCGTCCTCTTCGACAAAAAATCCAGAGAAATGACGCCATTCTGTCAGTCACTTACAACTAATCTCTCTTAAACGCCGTCAGCCCCAGTATATAAATACTTCCCGCCCGTCTGAGCAGCGCTTGTACATTTTAATATCAATTGCAAAGGAGTTCCATAACAAATTACAACCAACATAATTTGCCCAATCGCCCACGATTGATATTGTGCAGGGATACGGTTACCATATTGTAAATGTGATTGATATATGGCGACCCATGGCGACTCCACCAACCATGAAAGCGTAAACATCCGTAACATGCACTCACCAAAACGTAAACAAATTTACAACACTATTAAATGGACTTAAGCCTGTGCATTTAAACGAAAAATGTCTTAAAAGCGGAAATTGTCGTCCCTGATTAGCCTGTGCAGACTGCACAGGCTTATCTGGGATGACAATTTACGCACAAGCATTATGTCCAGTTTTCTCAGAACAAGACGCATATGTCTATGTCAGTAGTGTTATTTTTCTGTTTGTGTACACTGTTCTTTACTGTTTCAATATGTGACAAAAATGAAAAAAAAATCATATCTGAGAACAAAGCTCTTTAACATGTACATGACATGATTCAAGATCACGGTATGTCACGATTCAACACGAAGAGCTACGACCGCCTCTAAAATTGCTGTACGAATAAGCCATTTTGAGATACGAGCATGATTGTTGCGGCTTTCCGATAAACCACGAATATTTTGAAAACTTCGTGGGGCAGATAAACCAATTTTTTTTTCTTGGAAAACGATTCACCATGATTCTGCAAATCGTGGGTTATCGTAGCCAAAACAGTGACAGTGTTAACGGCGCTGTACGGGGGATCGTACACGACACTAAAGAAACCCCGTTCCAGAGTCGACCAGTGATCTTGAGTGCTTCGTGTGAAATATGTGGTACAGTGCAAATCGGTTTAACGTGTAATGGAACGATGGTAGGTAACGTGGAATCGTTTGCACGAACCTGCGATTCATGACTTTAGAACCCTTTACGTTACCATAACACCATTAATGTTTCACACCAAGGACCTGCTAAGACACATATACGCTTTCGGAAAATGAGCTGGCTGGGCCGAAGGAAAGCTCTTTCCACAGGCAGATACTATTGACAACAAATGCATCTGGTCCTCAAGAAATAAAACAATAAGGTCAATCGGTATCATTATTATAAATAGTAACATATTTGATGCCTGTTTTACCGGGGCAATATTTAGGCAATATTTAGGCAATATTGAGGTATAGAAATGAGATATTCGATTTATGTTGTTTAAATGATGTTAAAATGACGTTGTTTAAATAAATTTGCAACAACCAAACTTTATTCAGACAACTGCATCTGTTTGGAAAGAAAATATACAAATACAATTTTGTGTATATCTTGGATTTTGGTTTCATTCTAGTTTTCGTCAACAGCTTGTACTATGTTATGCAGTTTTTTCAATTTTCTTGTGCTATCAATAATTACGTATTGATACTGTATGTTTTATTGCAGTTTTGTATGAATTCTTTAGAAGCGCATTTACATTGAATTTTAGACTTTTTACGAGCAGAGAGTCTTTCGTAGTGCAATAAAGTACTAAGATTGGATAATCCGAAATCTTTATGAGCCTCGTTCTGTGAAAAGGGGGTTTCATGTGCGTTTAGTGTCGTCCCAGATTATAAGGGATGACACTTTACGCCTTTATGATATTGTTCGTTTAAAGCAAACATTTTCCTAGCAAAATTCCAGTTAAGGCGGAGAGTGTCGTCCCTGATTAGCCAGTGCGGATCGCACAGGCTAATCTGGGACGACACTTTACGCACATGAATTAAACCCCCTTTTCACAGCGCGAGGCTCATATGTACACTGATTCAGCCTTTTCGTAACGCACAGTTGAGACTTAAACATTATAAATTTTGTAGTAACGAAGTTGTTACTTGAAAATCTGTGTATCTCTTAAGATATAGAAATTATGACAAATAATTATGATTATAATGACATATTTCTGTCAAAATGCATGAATTCAATTGCATCCAAAGACCATTATCCTTACTGTTACAACATTTGTGCATAATACTTCCTAGTTAGTTTAGTGTTTTCTTTCATCGTCAACATGCTTACAATTCTATTAACGCTTTTATTACAACGATTGGTTGAGGAAAATCCGGTATCAAGATTCATTAATAAAAGTGTGATGGCTAAAAAGCTGCTGTAAACAAATATGCAAACTGCTTGAGAGTGTAGGTGTAATGACGTATAAGTATTCTAATAATAGATACAGCTAACAGCTTGTATTATTATAGATGCAAACCGCTTGTGAGTGTAGGTGTAATGACGTATAAGTATTCTAATAATAGATACAGCTAACAGCTTGTATTATTATAGATGCAAACCGCTTGTGAGTGTAGGTGTAATGACGTATAAGTATTCTAATAATAGATACAGCTAACAGCTTTCATTATTATAGATGCAAATCGCTTTAATTTGTATGTGTTTTGACGTACTAGTATTCTCATAAAAGATAAAACAAACCGCTGTTATTATTATAAATGCAAATCGCTTGAAATTGTAGGTGTAATGACGTTGCTCAACAACCGCATACACACAGTTAAAGGGACTTGTTCACAGAAGTTGGCACTTTTTCAAGTTTGTCATCAAATGCTTTAAATTGATAAATATAAACAACAGAACTAAAGAGCTACAATATATATCATAACACACCTTCCTATACAGTAAAGTAAGGCCTTAATATACAGGACAGAACATAATTTTATTACACATACACTTAACAGTTTCTAGTGTTAAACAAAATGATAATTACAAAATACATGAATTTAGTAAGCCGTTTTTTTTTTACAGAAATATCATTATTTAGTAATGGATGAACTTTACAGATATTTTAACAAAAACATGTTAACAGTGTATCTAGCTATATATGGAACTGCTTTAGTTTGTCGTTGTAATTAATAACATACAACAATATATTTTTAAAGAACAAAAAATAATACAATTTGAATCACAATTGCATACTTTGTTAGTAGTACACACATGTAATATTTACTCTTAAAGCACATACTTTTTCGTTTTGCTTAGGTCTTTTTTTTCTTAAGGGAAATAAACGAGTAATGTTTCTGTGGTTAGAATCTAACACGTTTATCCTTAATCTTATTTTGTGTAGTTCATTAATAAATTAATTTTAAAGGAATACAATTGCATGTACACATCGAATCGAATCCGATTATCATCAAAGCTCAGCTCGAATTGTCTTTTTAAAAATAGCATCATGTCAATTCGTAGAAATGGCTGGAGAAATCGTTTACCTTGGCACAAATTACTGCACTTTGAGAAAGTATTCAAAAATCTTGAGTGTGACATATCTAGAAACCGGTTTTCATAGATTCACTTATCTACATAAATGTATGCGATTTATGATTAGGGCCGTAATTATGATATCAAGCACAAAGCGTGCTTGGCATTCATTTTTCCCCAAATACAAGTAAAGTTAAACATTATTGTTATCGAAATTTTACATATCATTGTTAAACATCTATTTCATGTTGGATATTTGAATCAAATAACAAAGTTTTGAAATGAAACCAATCACCAGGTTACACAAATATCTTCAATCAGAGTACTTGTAAACCATCTAAGCCAGGAAAAGTGTACATAGGTCAACTGACAACCGTGATATTACTGAAATACTGTTGAAAACAACGGAAAATAGCAAAACATCTTCGTTACCGTTTTTGTTTTGAATGTATTATATTTGGCAGCATGCCATGTTGACATTTTACTACGATTGTTTTATACGGTACAAATTAGGGCTATCGTTGTTGCTACTGGTGCAATATTATATCTACCGCTGGTTCTGTTTTAACTATGAATACACGATCAGGTGAAATCAACGTTATTACCGTATTCACACAGCCAAAACGTTTATTTTTTGATAAATGTGTAGTCTGAATTCACAAATAGGATCATGGATACAAATATGATATCTTAATATATTTTATCAGTAATTTTATGGTTGCATGAGAAATTAAAAGACATTAAAAGGCATTTGTCAAGAGTTTGTATGTTACATGTATTCATATACCTGAATATCACTTGTTATTATTTGATTCTACCTTATAACTCTCTTTTTAATGATATAATGATTAAACAATTTTATAACATAAGATAAATTTCCCACAATTAATAATAAAAGGGCGTATTCCAAAACTGATAAAAAACACTGCGCGGTGTTATACTTATAATACTTCTGCTAGAAGTGGCCTAATAACACTAATAACAGTAATAAATCTGCGCTAACCGCGACTAAAAATACGTTATTGTGTAAATACTTATAAACGATGTGTCAGAAATATCCGGACATGTGCTTTTTGATCTTAACCCGTATCACTATCCGGTTTAAATTTTCATGAACACATAATGGTCCAATTTCAATAAAACCACAACAAAGGCATACAAAGAACTACAAATGCAAGTGGCATACACTGCAAATAAGCTGTTATATTTATAGATACACTTCCACGTATTTGGCCGTTTATAAAGATAACGAAAAGCGCGAAGAGTTAAGAAATCAACGATAGAAGTGACAATAGTTTACTTTTTCCCATAGCCCGACTCATTCGTTATACCTTACGTTTTCATGCCATTAATACACATCTTATTCAACAATCAAATACAAGACATATTGTCCGCGAGTAGCTTTTTCTGTTTCATTTTCGTACTAGAAGCCGGACTGTTTTTACTAAAAAAAAATAACTTTATTATTAAACAATACAGAATGAGAAAAGATCAGTTTGTGTGGATTAGTTTTTTTTAAATTTGATGTGCGATACTTTACAACGCCTATAGCGCATTCTGATGCATGGTTAAGAAAATTAGTACACTTAATAACTCACCATTTTTGCAAATACCGTGAATTGATACCATGTCAAACAGACTGTTAACATGTTATTCCTAACATATGAACTAAACTAATTTATCTAGAATTAACCATTCTTATTAACTGTTTGATTGGTCACAATCGTTTTCAGTACGACTTTATCTCTTATGAATCCGTGTTTAATCTAACCTCATAAAATATATGTTATGACTGTTACTCATTCGAATTAACATTCCTTTACGTAAACATGTGCTTTGTTTTCGACCTGAATGCTTTGATTTGATATTTGTTGCTGATATATTTCACAATGAGTCAGTGATCAGAAATAAGCCAAATAAAAATAAATCGTTGGGTTACTGTTCCAGTGTGATGTTAATTGTCGATTATGAGGGTTATGCATTCTCAAAATATATATAAGATTATTTTTGTTTATAATAGTATACATGTTTTCTCTGCATTCAACCATGCTCATATTGCATAATATTTTAATTGAAACGATTTCCTCGGCGGAAATGGAAAATAGGTTGAGTGCTGATAAATAGATAGAGTCATTAAACGAATCGTATCATAACTATTATGTTGGTATTTGAAAGGATGGGAAATGAAAGGGAAATATTATCTGGTCGGCCATACTGTTTTCTTAGCGACCGTAGTAGATTTAATTCAAATGTGAATATGTAGTTACCATAACATCTTTTTTAAGCCTTTGCAATATTAAAAATAGTCATTTTGGTGGCTCATTTACAAAAATTTGGTGCATTTGCATTTTGAAAGTTTATTATGCACGATGTATTTTTGGCGGCATTGGTCTTCCCAATGAATTGACACTACACCTCATGTTTTCCGATACTCTAATTGTGGCTGTGCCCTATATACCTGTATCCGCAAACACATCTAGCCACATTTATCGTACGAGGATTCGTGTCCGATGAAACATATAAAGTATAACGTTATATGACATACGAGCTAGCAATAGGAAGTGTGGTTTTAAAAATAGAAACTACAATAGGCAGATTTAAGAAAATCACCGACTTATTTTGATTACAGTTTTTTGCATGCTTGTTGCCACATGTGCTGCTCACTGATGGATATTTTTTAAAGAATTGAATACATTGCTAACTTCAAAAGGTATTTGTATTTATTTATGTTTTGTTATGTCCTTTACTGAGTTAGCTTCTGCAGGTTCATTTTATTCCGAGTTTTATTATTATGCCCGCGAAATTATGCATTCTGTTTCTTATTTTATATTGTACAAACGCTTAACTTATTGATACTTGGATGAAATCTAGAAGGTTTCAAGAATAGCGATTATTACAAATTAGTAACCAATGCAAACATTTATTTACGAACGTTTTGAGGGAACAGGATTTATTGCAGTTTGTTTTTATTTATTTTGGAGACTTATACACAAAATTGTAATGTTGCAAAATGATTTGGCTAGCATTGTTAAAGGTGAACTCTAATATTTCGTTAAATAAGTTTTGAATTTGTACTTTTTGTAAAAAGAGTATTTACGTTTGATATTCATTGGAATTATTTGCAACACAACCTCAACATAATTTCTATTGCAAGTCGTCGTATATTGGGTTTATATACTGAGTTTACATTCTTTCTTGGCATTTACTATTAAACTGTGATACCTGATTGGTAAATGGTAGGCCTTAACTTCTATGTAACATACATTGCAATAAACAATGTAACCATTTTGATTGACGATTATCTATTAACGAACATATTTTTAACATGTTTTTTTTTAAGTACAAAAATGTTGATTTTGTTATCAAAATATAATGCATACATTCTTTTTTAATCTATAATATGTTTCATATTCAGTTTGTAAAGCAATCAACAAGTCTCGTTAGAACGCGTGCAAAATTCAATTAGAAAGGGTTAATCATGTGTCCTATGCTAACGGATGTGGGGCAGCAAATCGTGTATGAATGTACAGTCAACCGTTCGTTGGTGTGGCCTATATCGCCATACATAATACTGTAGTATAACAGGATTAGGTAGTATTATGTCAGGTATATATGACGTAAAGATCAAACGTCTCAATGTTTAAGTTTTGCTTTCTGTCATGATATTTGCTATCTTTATCGATCAATAATGTGGGTTACGAAACATACAGGTATACACTTCATGTTTTAAATGCATAGTACATAGATTTAACAAGATACAAACTGCAATTGTTTATTTTTTGTGGTACAATTTATTCCATTTTAATTTCCCGCAACGATATCGTTACATACTACACATGAACACTAACATGGAACATGAACAAGAGCATTTTGTATCTTGTTAAATCTACATTACCAGACCATATCTAGCGTTGAAATTTTGGTTATTGCTGTTAAGAACACTGATTTTTAATGGGTTAACTTCATTTTAAGAAATTTGTAACGAAATATTCGTTGATTTTGAGAGTTAATGGGGCTTTTAATCGAATAATTTATTTAGAATTTACCATTTTTATAAAACTAATTTAAATTGGGCATACTAATGTACTTTAGAATCCTTAAATTACCATTCTCTATGGGATATGTAGTAGAATTATATTCCATTTATACATCCTTGATCCTTAAATTACCATTCTCTATGGGATATGTAGTAGAATTATATTCCATTTATACATCCTTGATCCTTAAATTATTGACACAATTATGAATGTTTGTAATACACAGTTCTACTTTTCCTTTTCAATTCGTCGATTTTTATTAATGCCCGCCGGGAGCTGCACAGAAATTGAATATGTTGAGAACTAGGATCTCTAAACAAACATTTGTATTTAAAGATCTTTGGTTGCGAATAAAAGTACAGCCACTGCCTATATTTTAGGACTTTCAGTATCGGTTGTTGACTTAAAACTGTCAAGGTCATTACTATACACCTGGGCCCGGTTGCTCAAAACTTTAACGGCCAGTTGAGCTAACAGGCGTTAATTTTTGGATCAAATTATTAATGTGGCTTAATTGTTAAACTTTAAATATACATGTAAATTGTAAACAAATGTGTTTGCTTCAATAGTTTGCATATGTCTTATAATTACATTTTCAAATTAGTTGTATTTGGGTCTCAAGTTAACAGACCGTTACCTTAACTGGCCGTTAAAGTTTTGAGCAACCGGGCCCAGTTATTGTATGACTGTATGCGGTTTGCGTACACGCTATCGACTCGTAATTAAATATCCATCTTTTGTTGGAGAAATTGGCAGTGATATGCAGTTTCATTATTCCCATTCTTCGAACACTCGTCAACATTTGAAAAATATTAATTTTCCTTGTATGCTTCGTAATCCGTCAATGATAATTTTGACATGTACTTACATATATTTCAATTGGTTTGCTAACAGCCAATAAACGTTTGTTGACTCAATCCTTCCTGTTAGAAAGTCATTTTAATGCATATGCATTCAATATTCAAATTTTCAAAAATCCCCGTTTGCGTCCTATTCAGTTCAAGTCCTTGTATTGATTTACCTATATCAAAAGAAGCCAATACTAAGTAGATGCATGATATCAAGCAAATACGTATGGTACGATTATTGTCATGAGTATATTTGTCATCAACCCGCCGATTGTTCGTCTCTTACAAGAAACGCGTTTCAATCAAAATATTTTACCGTGCGAGTATGGATGAATTGAACATTAATAACAAGTGATTTCTTTTAGTTCCCGCGATTGTGTAAGGTGCTGAAATCCTTGGACTAATATTAAATCAGGTGTATCCATGGGTTAAGAAATAGTAACCACAGTGCTGTTGTATATTTACAAATATTTTAGTGAATTTTTTTTTTATTTGAATTAACATAAGCTGCAACTTACATTTTTGTCATTATTGATTGTCTTTTCACATGTCAGCAGTATATGAAACTATTCATTGTATACGACACAATAACCTCTCAATAAGTCAGATGCCTTATGTTTACGACATTTTTTTATTGTTCCCTCTTCGCATATTTCCTATTGCAATTGATTCTGCATCCAAAATCAAAAGTTACGAAAAATTTACCGAATGCTTTAGGATTGTTTTCATCCCATTTTTAAAACCATTTAATTACAAAATGTCCTCTTATGAATAAATCTTTCGATCAGTATATATTTATACATAATTGCATTCATGATAGCAAATGAGGTGTAACAAGTGGAATACACAATATAAACACACACATATTGTTATCATCCCTAAGAAAACCAGAAAAGTACACATCTCAGTCGTATGCCATTTTAAAAATAATGTCTAAAATAAAGGCAAACGGAAAATACAAAGTTTGAGCATATACATTTTGTCTGATGTATCCTTGATCGAAAAATAGAAAAAAACTTAAGTTTCACAGCACAAGTTTAATCTTCATTTGCAAGGGTACCCACATTTGCACAATTTATTTTACTGTAACCAGTCTGCAATCGAGAATTTTAGATCTTGCATACATCTAATTAAAATATCGTATTTATTTGGAATTTGCATACATTTTCTTACAAGGATGAATAACATGTAGTGCATCATTTGTAAACGAAAGCGATCGGGTCCGAAGTAGTTCATATTGATCAGTTATGATATTCAGAATAACATATTAGTAGTTTCCATATAGAATAGTTCAATTGTACAAACGTTTGTTTACATATGTAAATGATATATAGTTCATAATCAACTCATATCGTAACAAACAATTTGTTTACATCGTACCTACACAGACTAGGAAGTAATTACTCACCAAAACCTTGAAATTTTAAACCCGTTTTCAATAAACCGTAAACATATCGATCACACTTAACGTACGAGGATCCGTGTCCGATGAACCATATAAAGTATAACGTTATCTAACAAACGATCTAGCAAGCGAATACAAAGCGTTGTTTAAAAATAGAAATTGGCAGATAAAAGGCAGATTTAAGAAAATCAACAACTTATTTTGAATACAGTTATTTGCACGCTTGTTGTCAAATGTGTTGCTCACTGAAGGATATTTTTTTAAGAATTGAATACATTCAAAATTGCTAACTTCAAAAGGTATTTGTTTTTATTTATGTTTTGTTTTGTCCTTTACTGTGTTAGATTCTGCAGGTTCATTATATTCCAAAATGTATTATTATTCCCGCGATATTATGCATTTTGTGTATTATTTCATATTGTGCATACACTTTAATTTGTGATACTTGGATGAAATCTAGAAGGTTTCAAGCATTGAAATTATTTCGAATTAGTAACCAATGCAACCATTTATATACGAGCGTTTTGAGGATACAGGATAAACTGCAGTTCTTTTTTTATTTAATTTTGGCTACTTAACAATAATATTAAAATGTTGCAAAATAATAAGGCTAGAATTTTAAAAGGTGAACACTACTATTTCGTTGAATAAGTTTTGTATTTGTATTTAAAAAAAAGAGTATTTACGTTTGATATTCATTGGAATTAACACAACCTCAACATAATTTCTATTGCAAGTCGTCGTATATTGGCTATGTATTTGTATAGGATAATTCTGAGATTACATTCTTTCTCGGCATTTACTATTAAACTGTGATACCAGATTCGTAAATGGTAGGCGGAAACTTATATGTAACTTACATTGAAATAAACAATGTAACGATTTCGATTGACGATTATCAACTAACGAACATATTTTAACATGGTTTTCTTAGTGAAGCGTGCTGATTTGCTGATCAAAATATCATGCATAAATTCTTTTTTGAATCTATGATATGGCGTACATTCATTTTGTAAAGCGGTGAACACGTATCTCTTTAGAACGCGTGCAACATTCAGCAACAATGGGTGAATCACCGGCTGATGCTCACGGATGTGGTGAAGCAAATCGTGTATGAATATACAGTCAACCGTACTTTGCTGTGGCCTATATCGCCCTACATTATACTGTAGTATAACAGGATTAGGTAGTACTATGTCAGGAATATATGGCGTAAAAGTTAAATGTCTCATTTTTTAAAGTTTTGCTTTCTGTCATTATATTTGCTATCTTTATCGATCAATAATGTGGGTAACGAAACATACAGGTATAAACTTCATGTTTTAAAGGCATAGTATTGCATTTTTAAACGTTGATTCCTATTTAATGCTTACGTTATTTTCTATTAAGTGCGTATAATTTGAAGCAAATCGTGTAGAAATCCGTACGCTATTATGACCAATATCGCTTTAGATTATACTAAAAGTATAAAAGGATTGGGTAGTACTATTTCGGTTATATTGCGTAAAGGTCACATGTATCCATTTATTTTAGTTTTGCTTTCTGTCATTATATCGCTATCTTTATCGATGAATAAAGTGGGATAGCAAACATACTTGTAATATACTATATGTTTAAATTTACAGTGTAGCAACTTAGAACCTTGCTTCCCATTAAATGCTTAAGTAATTTTCCATTAAGTATGTACTTTTTTTTTCTAATTTTTAATAATAATGCGTTATACTTGGAATTCCAGAACACGTGGCTATATCACAATGTGTGTACATTCGTTATTAGTATGTTCATTCATTAAACTATCACGATAACTTGCGGTCCATATTTATTAAAAGTTATGTTCTTTGCGCTGATAACTCACGGCGTTGTATTCCTATCAGTTATGTGCAGGTACAGTATAATTTAAATGAATGCATTGTTGAATGCATTGATAATTCATGCTCTTATAATTGTTTGATGTCATACTCAATAATAACCATGATATGTCATTTGTGAGCTCCCAAACAAAAGATACCATACACCATCAATACACATATTTGTTTTATTGCCAGAGCCCGTACGCTAGTCTATTGTCTTACCAATGTCGATTTGTGATGTGTCTTGGGTTTGCCAAAACAACTGGTAATTTCACAACGATGTCTGATTCGCTCACAGTATGTCAATTATACCTTTCAGGTGTGTTAATCGGAAGTCATATAATGTATGGAACTACTTATGACAGTTATGTTCTTTTGCCTGATTATTATTTTATTGGTAAGCACATTTAATATCGATAACATCGTAACTTTCAGAAGATGTCCACAAGATGTCAGTGACAATGGATGCTTTACACCCATGCAAACGTGACTTTTCCAGCGAGATAAGCAAGTGGTTGCCGGAGCAACGTGTCGTCCAATCAAAGGCGGATTTATCAAAGAATGGTCCACCTGCTACTGGCTGTCAGCAGGTTCTTGTTACCGTATCCGGAAATGGACGAGTTCGTTTGACGTCACAGAGGTTATTACATAAAACACATTTCAATTATTTACTTTGAAAAGAGAACACAATATAATTTTTATGATAACATATTATTGCGGCACATTTTGTTTTCGTTTATTACAAATATATTCACAAAATATGATAGAGCAAAATGATTATTTATTTGTAACTGAATAAATATGAATTACACGACAAAAAAAACGCGGTATTCATACATTTTATTGAAATACAAAACTTCCATAATGTTGAACATGTTATTGTAAGTATATGCAAGGCGAGAAAATATATTGAAAACATGTCCATTGTTTGTTTTTTTCAGTTTCCTTAACCATGCGATAAACATTGATCTGTCTGTTCAATGCTCGACTAAATCGGACAGAAACATGTCCTCGTATCCCGTGCAGATATTGTTCCAGCCTGGTTTTTGTAAGGACGACATCGTGATATCTACGGACGGTGAGATTCGCTCCAGTATTCAAGGTAGTGCGTCCTTTCATAGTTTGTTATCCATTTTCTACGCACATTTTTTTTCCCTTTACTACTCAGATACACACTTTGATGTTTTGTAGTCCCTTAGAAAATCAAATTAAATTTAAGACCTTTCTTAAACGATGCAAGTTTTAAAGCCTTCATTTCCAACCCAAAGGCACTGATGAGCAGCAAACAGCATACAACCTCAACAGACTGCGAATTACTTGCAGGCTGTTCTGGTTTAATGCTGGCTGCATATATACATTTCACCTTGATACAAAGAGAGAAAGATTTATAGCAAAACATCCAGATATGCATATGATATCTGTGAATTAAAGTGGTTTTCTTATAAAGCTCTGTCACAAAACAGTCATTTATTATAAAAAGGTCATGATGTAGTTTTTGGACGTTTTATGGGAAGGAAATGTTTTCTTTCCTTTTAACCTTTGGGCTGTTAAGCTTAAATTCTCTCTACAATGATATGTTTTAACGTTTCATAATTCTTTAATATTCTGACATGTACACAATTAGAAATTAGCTTATTTACCAATCAAATGTGATGTTAATAGAAACACGTCATTATGAGGATACCATCATCACATGACTTCAGTTTGTTGATATAGTTATTGAACGCTTTATGGGAAGAATATATTTTCTTTCATATTTTTTCATTCCATGCCTTTGTTTTCTCTCCTCTTTTATATAGATTTTACTAAATTTATACAAAAGCTATGTTATTCTTTATTAACTTAACCTACAAGCAAGATAAAAACATGATATGTTTTATTTGTGCATATAATTTTATTATAATACAATTAATTAT
>VMBQ01008059.1:0-40195 GCA_007657795.1 Dreissena rostriformis
GTGTAATATATGATTATATTATCTACTAATTGATGTGCACAATAATCAGGTCTTTCTTTTACTCTTTTTTTACGGTATAATAATAAATACAATAATACAATAATAATAGGAATTTTAGAAATATGATGTTTCACTTTTTATTTTTACAATCTAAGAGAACAAATGATAATTAACAATTTAGAAAATACATAGTTGACCGGGAACGAATTGCAGGCAGAATAACCAAATGGGCTTGATCCAGATTTCAAATGAAAGGACAGGACGGCAGCTGTCATGAAGTAAATCATTAGGACAATGGGATTTAAAAATAATTTCGTGGAATATAACTGGACTCGTGCGAACATTCAATGATATTGACTTTCTAGAATATATTAATCAATATGATATCATTTTGTTAAGTGAAACATGAACAAATAAAAAAGAGTGCAACATTTAGACATCCAAAACTTTGAAAGCATACATATATATGGACATAAATCTCATGGAGTTAAAAAATTGATCACTATTATGGCAAAAAATAATCACCGACAAATAAGCTCTAAAATGGTTTCCACACTTAAACATATGTATTCATCAGTGAAATCAAACATCAGAAAACATCAATTCATACTCTGGTGTAAAACAAGGCGACCCATGCTCAAGCATCATGTTCATGATGTTCGTTAATGACATTATTGAAAATAGTAACTCTAATATTTAAGGAATCATTACGATCAACGATATAAAATTCGTATTATTATCTTATGCCGATGATCAAGTCCAATTTTCAACTTCGCCGACATCAACCCAACTAATGTTAAATGACGTTGAACACTGTTGCAATTCATACAAACTGCCAATCAATATAAGTAAATCAAAAGTTGTTATTTTCGAAAAAAAAAGTAACCGACCAACACGTTTTAACTTTAATTTATATGGTGAGCCGTGGGAAATCGTCACATCATTCAAATATTATGGTGTAACTATATTCAAAAATTGAAAATGCTAAAAAAAACAATAAAATCAATATCAGAACATGGTCACAGAGCGCTTCATCGATTTTACTCTGTTTTAAAGCAATATGAATTCCCAACAAAAGAAAAGTTAAATCTTTTTGATAAATTAGTAACCCCCGTTCTTCAATACTCTGCTAAAATCTGGGGACAAGATTTAGGAAAAGATTAAGAGAGTATTCATACAAAATATTTAAGAAGAATTGTATGTGTCAACACATCATCAAATCTATCAGCGCTGTATGGCGAATTATGACGGTGCCCCTTATATGTGATGCGTAAATTACACATATTTAAATATTGGTTTGAAATAATATCATGTACAAATAATAGTCTCATAAAAATAACATATGAATCACTACTCAATTACGCAGAACAAAACATAACATACGACAAAAGAAATTGGGCTTATCAAATCAAATCAACACTCTAGCAGCTAGGTCTAACTTATGTATGGACTGAACAAGACACCCTGATAGAAAAATCTGAACAAACATACATATACAATCTAATAAAACAACGATTATTTCAATAAGGGATTAATAATATAATGTAATTCATCAAGACTTAATACATATTGCCGCATCAAGGATACGTTTAATACAGAACAATAGCTGGATAGCATTACAACGAAACCATTTAAAATAGCACTAACTCAATTTCGCCTATCATCACACAGATTAGAAATTGAACGAGGTCGTAAACCACAATATTGCTCGTGATAACAGGAAATGTAAATTTTGTAATCTAAATGTCGTTGAAAGGGAATACAATTTCTTAATAATATGCCCAATAAAAAAATAATTCAAGTCAAATTATTAAAGATGGCCAACATTAAATAAGTTTGATTTATTAATGAAAACACAATTTATAAATTGAAACTGGCAGATATCGCGGTATAAATAGAGAACAACGGTTTTGCCCAATCTGCAATACTGGTAAAATAGAAAACGAATTACATTTCATATTGAAGTGCCCTGTATTGCATGACATCCGAAAAACATATATACAACTTAAATTTTGCAGAGACCCAAGTATACACAAATTGTGCATAATGTTGTCTAGTAAAAATGAACAGACAATAAAACAAACTGCTTCTTACCTTGTCAACGCACTTGAAACGCGAACATTAATTCTTGAGCTTTGATATAACCTAGTTATGTGGGTTTCCACAAGACTTAGATCTGTTTTTAATAATTGTAAAAGTGTACTTATGTTTAAAATGTTGTTTCCTACCGACAAAGTCCTATATTTTGATTCGATAGGGCCTACTACTCGGTATACCATTTATGTCAATTTATTGTAGGCCCTACCCATATAACCTATATTCCGCTATACAATTTTAAGAATACTAAACGCAGGTTACTATAATTTTTGTAGGTTTTATGCAGGGGCTATAACGTTGTTTATTTACTTTATAACATGTGTATGCTTCTATGTATGATATANATAAAAAAATAATTCAAGTCGAATTATTAAAGATGGCCAACATTAAATAAGTTTGATTTATTAATGAAAACACAATTTATAAATTGAAACTGGCAGATATCGCGGTATAAATAGAGAACAACGGTTTTGCCCAATCTGCAATACTGGTAAAATAGAAAACGAATTACATTTCATATTGAAGTGCCCTGTATTGCATGACATCCGAAAAACATATATACAACTTAAATTTTGCATAGACCCAAGTATACACAAATTGTGCATAATGTTGTCTAGTAAAAATGAACAGACAATAAAACAAACTGCTTCTTACCTTGTCAACGCACTTGAAACGCGAACATTAATTCTTGAGCTTTGATATAACCTAGTTATGTGGGTTTCCACAAGACTTAGATCTGTTTTTAATAATTGTAAAAGTGTACTTATGTTTAAAATGTTGTTTCCTACCGACAAAGTCCTATATTTTGATTCGATAGGGCCTACTACTCGGTATACCATTTATGTCAATTTATTGTAGGCCCTACCCATATAACCTATATTCCGCTATACAATTTTAAGAATACTAAACGCAGGTTACTATAATTTTTGTAGGTTTTATGCAGGGGCTATAACGTTGTTTATTTACTTTATAACATGTGTATGCTTCTATGTATGATATATATAATTATATATATATATATATATATATATATAAATATATATATATATGTGTGTGTATTTATGTTTGTGTTGTGTGTGTATGTGTATATATATGTATATAATATACATTTTCGCTCTACTACATGCAAATGTTGTACAATGTTTTAGCATGCTATTGTAAAGCATCACTTACCACTCGATTATATGCTTACATGTTAGGCCAACCAATTGTGCACACTCCATTGTCTTGCATGGATTGTAATATGTATGTGTCAGGGGCCGGAGGCCTATATCACAAATAAACAAACTTGAAACTTGAATGAAAACACAAAATTAAAATAAATTATTAATCTTTAAAAATAAATATATAATGCGAATTGTTTACGGAACAATTTATAAACAAAATCATGTATCTATGTATACTATTTGATCCCGGAAGTCCATTACATATTTTTTTATTTTCATAATAATTACCTAATTTCATAATAATGGTCACCCATGTCATTACACTTGTGTTTTATGTATTATACATGTGCATAAAAGCAATTGTATTCTTAAGAGATAATAAATGTTGTTGTTGTTGTTGTATATACTTATATAATAAAAAGATAATTGTTTTACTTTATAAGATTAACAATCACAACAAATTGCTAAATTATATTTTATTACACAACAATATGTAAAAACAAAAGAACAAGTTTAGAAAAAAAAAACATGCATGACATCTATTTTTGGCATGAAGCCCTAGATCTTAAGTTTGATAAACTCGATTATTGTCATAAAATTGTAACAAAAAATTGAATATGAACTTCCTCTGTTGCGAGCTCAAAATATAGACCGGGGAAATCGCCTAATAACAGGTCAGTTTCCTTGTAACATTAGTACACTTATCTGAATGCAACATACACTTTTTCCCTTTTTTATTTTATTGTTGTGGTTTTAAGCCATATCTTTATGTAATTGTGTAATGTTATTACATATTTAGTTAATTTCAAATCATGTTTGAAATCGACACTGTGTTTAACATATTTTTTTTCACACCAACCATAGTCTCTATAGATTCTATGTACCATAACTTATATCGAAAAATGCTAAACAAACATACTCTTTTCGTCTATTTTAAACATAATATGTTATATGCAAAATATATCATGATTACGATGGAAATAAAAAATGGACAATAAATAACAAGTCAGTTTCTTGCATGTCAGTGACCTTTAAAGTACATTCAGTTAATGCATAATGTTAATTACATAGTGTCGTATTACTATTAGATTGTATTAACACTTTCTGTTTCTATATCATATGTTTGCTAGATGATGTTTACCGATGCATTCCATACTCACGTAAAACTCAGATACAAATTAGCACAGCATGTTTTGTAAACCAGTATCTGAACCCACTAGCAATTGCTTACCATAAAATATCATAACAATTATCCAACCTGCTATGCGAATTATCACACTCAATGGGACACTTGTTAATTTTGCTTTAGATAATCCCACTGAACAAGTTTTATGAGCCTTGAATATATTGGGAATCCCAGCTTTGTTCGTCATCAGTTTAACAATATATAGAGAATAACAGGTTACTGCCCTGTCGCAGTGTAAGAAATCAGGTAATGCTAAGAATAAAAGAAAGGCTATGCTTGCCGAACCGTTATTTTATAAGCGCCGAACCTGATATGTTGTTAAAAACAATTGGACAGTAACCTGTTTTTCTGTTTATCAAACCTCTACCCCGATTCATAAAGAAATCATGACATATAATCGCAATGACGCTAATTTAACGGGAATGATTAAGTTGTATAATGTCGGACGTTAACCGTGGCGTCATGCGCACTTGCGCTTAATATTTGTAAAATATATGTTTTGCTGTTTTTGTTGCTTTTTGTGTCTAAAATATATAACATCGTTGTATCAAATTATTTGTTGAATCCCATTCTATTTTACCAAAAATGATGACTTTATGGTTGATTCCGAATAATATGAACATATATGAATATAGATGGTACACATGCACATAAAAAATCAATCAACAATTAAAACTTTTCGACATGTTACCAGGATGGACCATAGCAACAAATCGTGATATTCTTGAACGAAAGCGAAATGCAAGAATATACTTTGTTGAGGGTACGTAGATTTTATCACACTTGGAATAAACTTAGCATAAAATACGAACTTATTTATCAGACAGTGATACAATATACGCATGTCACTTGCAATGAAGATCGTACTATTTATTTTACCAAGTAGCCGGGATAAAATGGCGTATAAGTGTGTATTGTATTTCATTTTGTTTTCTTTTTTAAAGTCAATAAACAATACATGAACACAAATATGTTGGACTTTGTATCGACAAACCAACACTCTGTGATGTTTTAAAACGAGAGAGGCTAGAACATACTGTCTTTTTTATGAAGAATACAATCATCTTAAAAAAACAACAACAATAAATTGTTGACATGTAAAGTGCTATGTATGGCACCTATGAGCTGGCAACAGTACAAACACATTCATAATTGTCGAGAACTAAATAAAACAGATACATCATACGGCATGTTTCAGAGCTGTCAGTCTACAATTGTCTGCACAGTCCATATAAGGATTTACAAAATGTGATGTGGTAATGCCAGATGTATTGTCACCAAGGTACAATCCTGAGGTCAATTTATGGCTTGTTCTGAGAACACTGGACAAAATGCTTGTGCGTAAAGTGTCATCCCAGATTAGCCTGTGCAGTCCGCACAGGCTAATCCGGGACGACACTTTTCGCTTAAATTGGATTTTTGCTTAGAAGACACTTCATTTAAACGAAAAATGTCATAAAAGCGCAAATTGTCGTCCCTGATTAGCCTGTGCCTACTGCACAGGCTAATCTGGGATGACAATTTACGCACAAGGATTTTGTCCAGTTTTCTCAGAACACGACACATTTATGAAAACCGCAATCTGTCCATGCAACTCCTTACGCGATATATCTGTGGCCCCTATCAAATAAATGCGACGGCATGCTGTGACATTAGGTTTCAAGGTAACATCTTATTGCAAAATGGCAAGTCCATCTGTAATAGTGAGAGAATAAAATCGATGCACTACTACACCCTATTTGTTTAGGTTATCGACCTAATCTAAAAAATTAAATTTACACATGCAATTTATATAGATTTCTTACAGTGGGAATATGGTTAAGCTTTCAATATTCATCATCAGTTGGCCTATGTTAAAATGTTTGCAAAATTGTCAAGAGAATATATTGAACTGTTGTTAGATAACTTTCATCTATTTATTTTAATTCTTCTTGTTTTGATTGGTTCATTTGGCTCAACGAAACATATGTCGTATTACTAAGAGATTGTATAAACAATTTCAATTTCTGTCTCATATTTTACAGATGATGTTTACCGATGAAATCCATATCCACATTCATCTCAGATACAAATTAGAGCAACATGCTTTGTAACAATGTATCTCAACCCTCTGGCAATTGCGTATCATACGTACAATATCATCGCAATTCTCCAACCTCCTGTGCGAATTATTACACTCCATGGGACATCTATAAACTTTGCTTTAGAAGTTTTTGCTGAACAAGTACTATGAGCCTTGAAGATATTGGGAATCGCAGCTTTGTTCGTTAACGGTTTAACCATTTATATAGAATAACAAGTCACTGTCCTGTCGTTGTGTATATCAGTTGATGCTTAGAATATAAGCAAGGCGATGCTTGTCGAGCCGTTGTTTTATGTGTGCCGAGCCTGATATATTACAAAACGATAAGGTAGTAACCTGTTTTCTGTTTATCAAACCTCTTCGCCCATTCTTAACGAAATCGTGATATATAATCGCTACGCCGCTGTTTTTTTTTTGCGGGAATGATTTAGTTTTATAACGCCTGACGTGTTAATCATGAGCATTTTGTAAAATAAGTTGTTTGCTGTTTGTGTTGCTTTTTGTGTCTTAAATACATTGCATCTTGGTCTCAAATTGTTTGTTTTATTGAATCTTTTTGTATGTTACCAATAGTGATGAATGTTTATGGTTGATTTCGAGTAATATTACCTGCCTCTAAATATTTACTGATATAACAACTTTCTGTTGACATGATCAAAAATTATATATCAGACAGCTTTACATCAAGCAGATATCAATTTAGTGGTGTACTACTTTATTTCCTCCATGTACATGAAAACTGAACATCTTTTCCATGTAAAGATATTTGAAAAACATATTATGTAATATTAGCATATGTAATTAAATATATATATATATATTTATACATATATTAATATATATATATAAATATAACATATCATTTATGAATAATAAATGTGTATTATCATACTGTTATAATTAAGAGAGATGCATATAGGTGGTCAACGAACACAAAATAAACAAATCAACAATCTAAACTGTGCGATGGGATTCTAGCATGCATATAGAGAATACTAGGTCGGTGCTTAGTAAAGCAAAATTTATTTTGCGAGGCTTAGCAAATCTGAACCACGAGCCTTGGCGAGTGGTTCAGATTTTCGGGCCGAGCAAAATGAACTTTGCTTCATTCGGCACCGACCTAGTATTCTATTTATCCCATCAATATTCTATTTATCCTACATTTTTTTTATATTTAATTTGTTTCTTGTGCAATCAAAAATCAAAATCAGATTAAATTAACTGAATCTAACCTTGCGTAGTAATATTAAAATTGTGTATGATCTTTCCGTTTACGACACTCGAAATAGTCCTTAAGAATTCCACGCAAAAGCAGAGTAACAAGACAAAATATCGCTATATGCCTCGATTCAAACTTAATCAGCATTCCNACAGTACATACAAAACATACATAATATATGAGAACGAAATAAAAGAGATGCATCAACGACATTCTTCAGATAGTCTACAACTGTCTGCACAATCCATATTTGGCTATAATATTTATGATGCGGTAATGCTAGACGTACTTTTAAAACAAAAAATAAATAAAAGTCTTGTAACTGATGTATTGCAACTGTCTGTTTTGATGCAGAATATGATCGCTTAAAACAATATCTTCTCGACATATCAAGTTCTATAATTGGCGTATTTTATCTGGTAACAGTACATTTAAATCATACATAATAAATGAGAACGAAATATAAGAGATGCATCAACGACATTCTTCAGATAGTCTACAACTGTCTGCACAGTCCATATTTGGCTATTATATTTATAATGCGGAAATGCCAGACGTACTTTAAAAAATAAAAAATAAAAAAATAGCGCGATTTATGAGCCTTGTAACTGATGTATTGTCATCGAGATCCAATCCTGAGGTCAGCTTTATGAAACCGCTGATCTTGCAACTTCCAACGCCCTATAGCGAAGTCCCTTATGAAATAAATGCGAAAGAAAGATCACTTATGGGTTTAAAGAGAACATCTTCTTATTTTAAATAAATGTAACCATTTTTTTAAATAGGATGCATATTGTTGTGCTTTGCCTTGTTTACAAGCATTAATGATTATGATGTCTTGATTTGGCTTTGAAAATCCCTTATTCTGAAAGGCCGACTAGACACAGGGCAAGTAATGTCTCTTGATGCCTGGGCTTGTGATTGAGAAATAAAAGCTTTCTTGTTTCTGGACGGAATCAGCATGGAGCCACAATTATTATTGTTATAATTGACCGTCACAATTGTGTTGCATGGAGCGAGGTATTTGTGTCGTGTTCTGAGAAAACTGGGCATAATGCTTGTGCGTAAATTGTCATCCCAGATTAGCCTGTGCAGTCCGCACAGGCTAATCAGGGACGACAATTTCCGCTTTTATGGAATTTTTCGTTTAACTGATGTCTCTTCTTAGCGAAAATCCAGTTTAGGCGGAAAGTGTCGTCCCTGATTAGCCTGTTCGGACTGCACAGGCTAATCTGGGATGACTCTTTACGCACATGCATTATGCCCAGTTTTCTCAGAACACGATACATTTTGTTGCATCAATTCTAGTTGATCTGTTTCAATGTTCTGTACAACCTTGATGAAAGGCATATAAATTGAGACTTCCTTATGTTATTGAATAAGTCTCAACTGTAAAAGTATCTGGATCAGATATTCTGGTCACATATGTTGCTAACTTAGCAATTAACGGTGAAGCAAACAGATTGATAGTGAAAGATTGACACGTTTGAAAACTCTGAAACGCATATAATAAGCGATGCTCCACTTAAGACCATCATTTCTCGATGGACTTTATTTATCTTCCTTGATGTTTTTTTTCGCACACATGAGTTACTGATATATTAATGTTTCTTTCAATACACCACATTCAAATTTCACGGGAAATGTTATGCAATGAATGTATTTTAACCCCATAGTGTATTGTAAGATACAGAGATGTTTTTTCCAGATATATTTTATACTTTCCATTATTTTTTTGGTAGAGACAACAATCCTAAATTACAAACCAGCGATTTCAATACATGTATGTGGAAAGATTGAAATTAACCACTCTAGAACCGTTTGTAAATTTACCCGTTTTTAAGTGATCGGTCTGTTAAACCTGATGTTTCTTGTGATTCATTGATTTTTCATGAGAATTAAAAAAACGGCCATTTTCACCACAAGTTTCAGATGATGTCAACCTAAAGACCATTTCGACCGGTCATTCGTTAACTGCACCCGTTTGTCAGGAGAAATGATGGTTGCCATAACATAATTTAGCCGCGCTCTGGCAAAAAAACGGGGCTTTATGCATGTGCGTTAAGTGTCGTCCCAAATTAGCCTGTGCAGTCCGCACAGGCTAATCAGGGATGACACTTTCCGCTTGTATGGTATTTTCAGTTGAAAGGAGGTATCTTCTAAACGAAAATCCAGCGTAAACGGAAAGTGTGTCGTCCTAGAGCGCTACTCAAATTGATCCACTTTGGCACACGCCTCCAACTTATCAGGTGTTCGTATTGTATATTTATATTTTTTATAAAATAACCATCATGCTTGGATCAAGTGTCTTTTTTCTTAGCATTTATTTATTATCAAATAATTAAGTTATATATATATATATACATTCCACACACACACAAAAACACGCAAACAATTATAATTAATAACAAACATACCTAGATATAGAAGTTCAATTACACACGCTACAATATTGTCACGAGCCGAGCGGTAGCTGTGATTTTTGTCTCATTTAATTACTTTGACATTGAACTAAAATGGACTCTGATAAACAGAAAACAAAAGAAAACTAGCTGACCCTAATTCCTTGTGATATAACAAGAAAATGTGAACTCAAGATTAATAACATTTACACAATTTATTCATTTATAATAAATAAATAACAACTTTCAATATATATGTAACTCCAATAAGACATACAATTCATAAATATCATAAAAGTGAAGTAATATTACACATTTAGTTATAATAGTAAGTATTTGTACTCTCTATTTTTAATATGACCTTAAACAAATTAATTATTTCGCGTAGCCTAAATTTTGATAGCCAATCTGTAATTTCAATGAAATGTCTTAACAAAATAAAATAGGTCTCACACCTAAAAAAACCAAAATTCAGTCCTCGAATGAGAATTTTTAGTGCATTTTATACCCTCAAGAAGCGCACACATAACATTGTGCAATATTAACCTAAAAGCGCACATATGAAATGTGCACAAAAAGCGCACATGAAACGCTCAGGAAAGCGCGCAGAAGGGCACAAAAGAATTTGAGCGTTCTTGACACAGTAAATGTCACTCGTCTTCAAATGATATTTCTGACAATTTTAGAATTAAACAATAGTTAAATACTTATCAATTAAATAAATAAATCATTTATAAAGACAACTATTACCTTTTTATTATATAATAATGGTGGATAAGAAGTTTAAAGGAAATTATTTCATATGACTAACATGTCAAAATATTGTAGTCAGTGTAAACTACCCAGAATGCACTTACATGTCAGCCTCAGTAAATCAACTTCCTGTTTATCCAAAATGGCGGCTAATAGATTAATAATTTTAAAAGGATATTACAAATAATAAAGAAGTGCAAAAGGTAGGCATCGGTTGTTAACAAATCTAAATACCACACAGCATATAATAACAGCATTACATAACAGTGACATAGTCATTTAGTTTCAAAATTTTAACAATAAAAACGAACAATGTACACGTTTAAATGATCGATCTAGGGCATGACAATATATATCCAATGTAATGTAATAAAATGCGTGTAATGTCGTTTTGTCATTCAAATGTTTGCGCAAAATGAAAATATTTCAACATTATTACCCATCATACAACGCACATAGGCACACATATCAGTTAGAAAACGACACATATGGACACAATGCATATACATAGCAATCTGGTACGCTATCTCGATTATACATAAGAGCCTCGATCGGGGCAAACTGGGCTCAATGCATTCGCGAAAATTGTCGTCCTATGTGCAATCCACACAGGCTTATCAGGGACGGCACTTTCCGCTTTTAGTGTATTTTTCGTTTAATGCATTTTTTTTCTTAGCAAAAATCCGGTTCCGGTGGAAGTGTCGTCTCTGCTTAGCCTGTGAGAACTGCATTAAAACCCCATTTTCCCATAGCGCGGCTTATTTGTACTGTAACTGCCGTTTCCTCGTTATGAACTTGTTATTCCTGATGGCTTCCAAGTCTGCTCTCTGTGTGGCCATTAGGGAGTTAATATGTGGGCTGAAATAAGAAAACAAATTTCCTCAGCGATTACGCATGGTCTGTATAGCTTAATCTTTGCGACTCAATGCATGAACATACCAATAAGGTAGGGTCATCTCAAGTTTACATATGAACCTCGCTCTGACAAAAGGGTGTAAAATGCATGTGCGAACAGTGTCGTTTAAATGAAGTCTCTTCTTAGCAAAAATCCAATTAAGGCGGAAAGTGTCATCCCTGATAAGCCTGTGGGGACTGCAGAGGCTAATCTGAGACGACACTTTACGCACATGAATTAAACCCCCTTTTCACAGAGCAAGGCTCATATGTAGTGTAACTGCCGTATACTCGTTCAGACCAGTTTATCTCTGATTTCTGCCCAGTAGCCACGTCTTCTCATGAGGGAGTTTATTTGTAGGCTGAAATATCCATCTGTATTTCCTCAATAATAACGCATGGTTTATGGAGCTTTACCTTCGGACTGTAGATCTCCGGTATAAAACGTGTACATTCGACAACACGAAAAATACATATTTCATATCTATATTAACAAAATATTTATNCGGTTGTTATCAAATCTAAATACCACACAGCATATAATAACAGCATTACATAACAGTGACATAGTCATTTAGTTTCAAAATGTTAACAATAAAAACGAACAATGTACATGTTTAAATGATCGATCTAGGGCATGACAATATATATCCAATGTAATGCAATAACATGCGTGTAATGTCGTTGTTTCATTCAAATGTTTGCGCAAAATGAAAATATTACAACATTATTACCCATCATACAACGCACATAGGCACACATATCAGTTAGAAAACGACACATATGGACACAATGCATGAACATAGCAATCTGGTATGCTCGATTTTACATAAGAGCCTCGCTCGGGGCAAACTGGGCTCAATGCATTCGCGTAAAAGGTCTTATAAGGCTGTATACTAAAAGTGGGTTCCTCATTGTATCTCAAGGAAGAGTTGACCAACGATCATCTAAATTGAAATCCTGGTTACTTGGGAGGAAAGAATGATGCCTATAGATTGTTAAGGGCAACATGTCAATGATGGAGGTCATTAGAGCTTGTAACAAGAAATGCATTCCCGCATAATCAATTAACTTAACATATCAATTGTATAAATGAACTACATTAAAAAAAATAACATTTATTTAATCAAATAATTTTAAAATAACATGTACACAAAACGAAAATAGTGTGCTTATTTACGGATCTATATAGTTTATCCAAGTAAGATATACCATTCTTATTTACACAAACTGTTTCAGACATTAATCATAAAATTGTTCATAGTTTAATCATGAGATGCTTCCACGTGTGTTGATGCCTCATAATTTTGAGGCTGAATCAGAAGTCGCATAGATATTCGATTGATGATTTCATTATCCAAATAGCTAAATAATGTTTTATTTGGAACATCATCAACGTAATCGTCATCTTCAATATCGTTATCGACAACCCCATAGCTACGTACAGACCAGCAAGAATCTTCATTAAACTCCAAACGAGTTGCTTCACGTATCCGGTCAAATATTCGGAATCGTTTTACTGCAACGTGCTTCAGCGTCTCAATTTCATGTTTGATGGGGATGTACTCCTCCGGCGCGATTTTGTGTATTCGTTTCTCATGACAATCATTATCGTCATAAGTACACTCTGCACAGCCGAATTCTAACCTACTCTCCATTTTCTGATTACATACGCGCAATGGGTCCACAAGTTCGCGTAACTTGGATGGAAGCAATGTTTTACAGTAGATATTTAAACGCTTTAATGATTGACGTGGCTGTATGTCGATACATGTATGCAAATGCAGTGTTAGCGTTTCCAGCTGCGTGAGCGATGATAGTGATTGCGACAACGACTCCCCATGATTCACTAGCGCTGATTTATACCCACCATTAATACTGAAACTCTTGATATTTAGACTATGGAGCGCCTCCCACAGACCGGGACTATCTTTCTTAACGTTCATTTCTAATGTATAGTTTTTCACCGTCATATACACATGTGTAGCTGTATCTGATCCTTCTACACACGATGTTATAGTACAGTGTTCCAGCAAACACTGAACCTCATGATCGAGTGTCACCAGAGTGCTGAACAGACTGCGTAGACATGTAGAGGAACATGTAACTGCCCCCAAGCTAATCCGTTCTATGCAGGACAGTACTGGTAGAGAGTCTGCACTGTTAAGAACAATCCAGACCGGAAGTTCCGATATGGCCAAACGAGAAGAATCTGAAACAATACTTGACTCGATGACACATTGAAACTAAAATACTAAATGCCATGAATACGGACATTTCAGTTGAAAATGGATCGCGATATAAAACGTAAACGCTTGAAACGAATAAGCGTTTGAAACGCGAACTAGAAACAATGTTTCAATTTCAAGCGTTTAAAACTAATAAGCGGTCGGAACAAAACCGATATTTTTCATTAAGTCGTATTAAAGTTGTCATACTTGCATTTATAAATGAAAATATCCAAACTATCATTCACGTTTCATGTACAAAACTGAACCACATTAACGAATTTGATCAGTTGACAATACATTATTAATTATTAATAAATTGTTTATTAGTTAACATGAAATAAATGTGAATGTCTTTGGGAGACACCCCCAAAACAGTTTATTAACAAACTCCTCGCAACGGTTATTCCCGTTATATGTTTGAACTTTACAACTGCATTAAGAAGTTAAATTTGACAATCTGTTTTTTTTATTCAATGCACGTTTTTTGCAAATATGCACATAATGGGACCGTGTATAAGTTATTTGTGGTGAAAATTGAAAGTAAATATATAACAGAACTTATTGGAACCCTACATAATACAACTCATAGGTCAATATAGTTATCATCCAACATTATCATTGTCATATTTAGCATTGAATTTGCTTAATCATTTTGCATGTCATCATTTTGAATAAATCACGATTCCGAAAAATGACACATTATGTTGACACAGTTTGTGGTCTAATAAGACATGTTTATTGAAATAAAAGTACGAAATGATGTCTATGTATTTTGCATTGCTTTATTGTTAACTATTATTACATTGAAATATGTTTATATGTATGTTGTATAACATGCAATTATAAATGATAACGGCACGTTCACATAATGTTTCAAACTAAAGTTTCGTGATAAATTGTTGTTTCCAAAAATGAAAATCCAAATTCTTTACATGTTGTTTAGCCCATTTGTCAATATACTGCCTGATACATAAGTATTGTGTAATCTGGTAAAGTTAAATCATGAAACCATTTATCAGACCGTCAACAATGCAACAATATGGCGGTTGCATTCTGGTCTATACAACACGAAAACACATTAAAGAGGTTATTATATATTTACCTTTAAGGAAGATGCCGAATCCGAATAGTTGTAATATGTTCAGCTTGCTGCACGTTGACAGGTCAAACTCATAATGAGATGCAGTCCGGCCTCTTTCAGGGGAACTCTGTCTCTTCTTTACGTCTGTGTATAGACACAGGGACAGAACATTGGCCGAGTTTTTCATCCAGATGTTGTGGAGGTCTCTTATTTCGGATGCCGGTATGAGGAACACAAAGTGACTGAGTTTGAGGTTACAGTCAGAATGTTTATTCGCTTCAGCTTCTCGGTATCCTGACAGTATGACTTTTGAAAACTCACGATGACGCGAATCATGAACAACATCACGCTCATTCATCATGCCAGATAGCTTATTTGCAGCTGATACTTTCAGTCCACATAGGAATATAAACACCTGTGAAATGGCCATATGTGCATGCTCGTAACGGTTAAGATATGCGGATATGATGTCATCAATCAGATGGGTATTCTGGGCGATGTAATAAGCAGCGAGGAAATCCTGTATGCTCTTATGGATAAAAGAAAATGATGAAGATGATCGCAATGCAGACGCTTTGCGTGTTGCCGATAAAATACCGGATTTTAATGCAAACTCCATTCGTTCTCCTTCATCTAATTTGAATTGCTTCAAATCGACAAGGCTAAACACTAGTGAATTTTCCTTTGTATTTGAAAACAACAAATAGAATGCTGCTTCAGCAAGACGATCCACGTTTTCAATATTTGGCTGTATGTATTGAGTGTTTTTGAAGCAACGGAATGGCGGCTGTTGAAATTCTCCAATAGTCTTGTTTGACTTCTTAAGAAGACTTTCCAGGAAGATGCTGTATATTTCACACTGGGAGCAGTTCATTTCAGTCCCTTCAACCCATGACTGCACAATCAACTGCAACAGCATCGGTGAAATCAGAAACTGACTCAAGTCATTCTTCAATATATACGATTCAAATTCAGATTGTGTTTTGTCCAAAGCCTTTCTATCTTTACAATCATCCCTACACCCAAGCAGTCTTTTGCTCACTTCAAAAGGCTCGTTCACTCCGTCCAGTTGCAGAAGGGTGTTAATCTTCTGGTCTGGTATTTTCGCTTCTGTCATTTTCCAAGGTCGAGTTGTAATCAACACATCACACTGGCTGTGACATACATCTAATACCGGTAGGCCTTTATTGCCGGTCCACTCATCTAGACCATCCTGTAATACCAGGCAGTGTTCACGTTCCATGATCTCATTCAATAGTTTGTATGCCTTCTGGCGTTTTTCGTGATCGCTATAAATTGAGTCAATCATTTGTCTTTTAATAATCTCTAAAATTCTGATCTCATTAACTGAATCCCTTAAAGTGACATGGAAAACGAACGAGTACTCTTCAAGGATCGTTAAATCGTTAAAGAAATAAGCGGATCTCCTTCTTGCTTCAGACTCGGCAGTGTTTGTTTCGTCCTTCTGGAGCAGTTCGATTGGCTTTGCTGTTTTTATCCTACACCAGTCCATAACTAAACTGGCGAGGAACGTGGATTTACCGGAACCTGCCTCGCCTTGAATGAACATGTTGCGGTTGTATTTACCATCGTTTAAAAACACGTCGCTGTATTTCGTAATTGGTGTATCCGTTTTCGTGAAGGACCCATTGTCTTTGTTTTTTACCATCAGCTGCACTTTTGGTGGCATGTAAATGTCCAGTACCTTAGCTTGGACCCGGTCATTCAACGACGAGGTGGGAACGTTACTTAGTGTCTCGTCGTAATAATTCATCATCATAGATATCAGCGTTTCTGAAATCAAACATACAAACTGATTTGAAAATATTTCATATACTATAAACATGCAGTATTGTAAATTAAACTACTTAATCATCGAAAATTAATTAATCATTATACATGTTATGTACATAGAACGTGTGATGAAAAAAATAGCCAGACAGCGTTCTTACTTCTGGCATAATTGATAACATAAAGGAAAAATAGTGTTGCATAATGTGGTCTTTAAATCATGGTTGAAACAGTATAGTTTGTTCAAACCTTATGTGTCTGCATATATGACCCATTATAAATCGAAAAACAACTTCACGAAAAGTATCATTTTCAGCAGATATACAGCTTCGCAACGCCTAATCTAGGCAGTTTATGTGTGTGTTGTCTCTTTACCATCAAATCAGAATGTATATGCATGTGCGTTGTAATGCAATTTGCGAACTATTGATTCTATGTAATGTATACGAGTACATATTATAGTATACATGTTGAAATACAATTAAAAAGGTAATCACCAAATACCATTACCATACTAAAAGGCTCAATTCTAGAAAGACTAGTGTAATAATTTGCCATTTGACAGTCTAAATTAAGCACTGTCCGAATTATAATACAACGCTTTGCGTTTTGTATTGAAGTTACTTAGTAATTACAATCGATGACTGTTACATGTATCATTCCTTTAATTCTTCTTTTTGCAATATGTTTAAGTCCAGCTCATATTTAAATTGATTTACCATTATTTACAAGATGAATTTTCGACTTCCAGCACATGTTGCTGGCGCTTAAGATTTTGTGTCTTATTTCCAATTGCCGTCTTGATCCTAGACGTAAGAATATTGCGTTTATTGCTATGTTGTTCATAGGCAGTTTCCTATTATAAATACTAGTTTTTTGTAATGTGATATTGATAATATGTATATAACGCAATTATGTTAACGCTTAAATGTACGTAAGTGTAAAGCGATTTTCGACGTACTATTTAATTGTTTGGTGGCATATATATTGGCACCTCAATTTTTAGAAGGCAAGTTTTAATTACATAATGTCTGTGGATTAGTTAGGCCTTACAACGTTCTAAAACAATACTGACCCGTATTGATACATAAAGTTGATGTTTAATTTATAATTGTAAATACAGTTTAGATTTGAGTAGTAGCTTAACCGATGTACCGCTCAGTTACTTGCAGTATTGTCATTTGTATACTGAGAAAAATGATTGGTTGTCGGCATTCCAGCATACAGTTCCAGCATTCCGGAGCCTATATAAGAAGTTCAAACCTGTCAATGGGGGACAGTCATTAAAATAAAAAAAACTTTAAAAAAAAACATTCAAATAAACCTAATTATTTTCTCAACATGTTCCAGGACATCCTGGATGGTCAATTGGAATATGTAACAACTATTCATTTTCCCCCGTATAATTATATATATTTTTAAATACTCAACCAATGCAATTGGTATCATTGACTATGTGGATAACATTGTATTTTCTGGGACAGAGCACCATTTGAAATCGATTATTATATTAGTTGTTCAACAATGAAAGCTGCGATGAGAAAAAAATATAATTGTTTTGCCAACTTATGTCTAACGTCTCCTGGATATAACACCATTGTCTTTGAACCTTTTACTAAGACACACCCATATGAGCTTGCAAAAGAGCATTTATTTCCATAAAGACAATCACTGCTTTAAACATCGTCACACCGGATGGATCTGACAATATGCACATGTACCTTTATTAGAGAAGCTTCATATTAAGTGTAAAAAAATGCGAATTTTACATTTTTGTAATCATGTGGGGAAAAAAGCAAATTACAATAACTATCCTAAACTATTTGACGGATAAGACGTTTTGCACGCACCACTATAGAAATAAGTACAAAGTTCAACGTGGTTATTAGCTCTCGTGATTTCTCGTAATTTCGCGCGGAAAAGTCGTACCGAACCAAAGCAAAGAAAGGCTGAAAAATTGTATTCAAGACTGTATGTATTTAATGCATTAGGAAAACATGTAGTTCGATCAAAAATCGGACAAACGGGAAAAATATCATTTTCGAGCAGCATAGCAATGCATCAAGGACACAATTTAAAGAGGATGCAAATCTTTCGGTAAACATTTTGTTGATTCTTGGATATAATTGCCTTCCATAAAAGTCAACGTCGCGGACATTACACATAGTTATGTTAGTAGTCCTAGGCATATTCAAAATAATGAAGTAAACTGAAAATTTTAGCAATACCTATTTTGGAAAAAAAACATAAATAGTTTTTTCGGATATTTAATTTCAACAATTTATTTGAAAATCGCATGTACTAAATGTAATACTCCAGTCGCACGCATTCATGACATAATTTATAATAGGTCGCATTATACAGGATGATTTACCTATTGAATGGACCAATTAGGTTTCGATTTACCGTCTCGTCAACGGTTAAGAAAATAACGTATAGATGTGTGCAATGAATATTAGATAATTTAACATCTAACCAGATTACCAAACAAATTATGTCTAGCAAACGATTATATCTTTCTACTGTGTTGTTCTGAGTAAACATGAATACTATCATTTTAACAGATTAGTAACCTAAAAAAAAGGCCAACACTCCCTAAAATTAATATACCTGGGCGCCTTGACAATATATTTCTATAGACATCAAACAAATTTAGGCGACTATATAAACTCCTCCTTCTTTGACCAAACACGCATGCAATATATTTTGTAAGCGTTTTACTTGCTTCGATAAATAAGTTATTTCCAGGATGTTTTATTTACAGACATTGCTTCAATATATTTTCACTCGTAGTGTTATTGTTTCAAAAGATAATGATCCATGTCCTCAATCAATTGTGCAGCAAAGAATGCATTGTTAAATGGTATACAACTAAAGTAAAAAAAACTACTAGGAGTAACGTGAAATATTTAGCATGTGGGAGATTGTTCTTTCATATCTGATACACATGCAGCAATAAGGTTGCTTTTAGAAACCTCACATTACACCACATTCGGAGGAGCACACACCGAAGTGAGAAGTGATAGAAGGTATTGAGCTCGATGTTCAAGCGTGCAGTAATACCGTCCGCTATGATTGGTTGCTATTTAACAAGCACATGATGTTAATATAAATATATACGCGACAGCTCCTACTTATGTTTGGCAAGTTCAGAAAAAACGATGAATTGATTCGTATTTAATATTTCAGTATGTGTTCAATACACACCATCTATACGCATGTACAAAATATCATTTCAAAATCTTTACAAATCGTCGCTTGATTGCTTTGGTGTTCTTACTGCCATTTTCATGTTTTGGAGAAAAACGCATGTAAAGGTTTAACCTTTATTTTCTCACTTATTTATGCACGTATGTGGACAAAAATATACAGGAGTGTTTATCAGCAAACGGAAAATATGAACATAATTAAATATTAACTTTAGTAAATTATTTGTTAATGTTCTTTGCAATTTTATGTATGCATTTTGGTAAAAAAAAATCGTTAATGCTGAAATGCTCTATCGGGACATAGAGCATTTTATCGGTTACGGATCTGGACATAGAGCATATTAAAAATTATACATTTTCTAAGAATTATATGATTTGGTGTATTTTGTTTAAATAAATGCCTTTATATTATTTTAAGTCCTAATTATTGTGTTCACTTATACAAACTTAGACATAAGGGTCTTATTTGCTAATAAGTTTATTAAAGTTCAAACCTTTATTACAAAACTAGTAAATAATATAGATGAAAACACAATATTAAATATTTTACTAACATTTATTTAAACATTTAAAAACTATTAAGTTGAAAACTTCAAACACATAACAATCGTAAACAAACAAAACTGAACACAAACTTATTTGACGTAATAAAAACGGAGACTAGACTGGTAAATACTTAGACCAGACATTGCATCAATGGAAAGTAACAGTGACAATGTTACAAATCACTACAATCATTGAACAGCTACAATTTACAAACTTTCTGCATGTACAGTTCATCGTCTTTGGGAATGAACTTAAGCATTGACCTCAGATCTTTCGCTTTTTTAGCACTAAAAATTCCATCGTACTTCAGAAGTTTAACATCATGAAGCAGCGTAGTGTTTGACTGTCGTGTTGTTCTCTGTATGCGGCATTCAAAAAGTCTGAACAGAATGACAACTTGTAAAAACAGCTAAAGGTTTAGACTTTCTTTGCAAATACACTTGGCTTTTAAATATGGAGTATTCTTAAACACGTATTTGGACGCCGCTGCTTGAAAATCTTCATTTGCACAATGACCATTTTCTCTGCCCTTACTTCTATCATTGTTCAAATAACACTAACTGGGCTATACATTTCAGCTGTTCTAAAAGCTTTTTTAAAGATGAGAGTGAAGGTTATCAACCTCTTGAATTGAAGAGTGACCACGTGTACACAATTTCTGTGTAATTTTTGTCACCGTTTTGTGTCGCTCAAGACATTTCTTTAAGGCATAAGACATAAAACTGTTACGGTTTTGAGGGACACACGAGTCTGACCATAATATAAAGGATGTCACTGAAGGATGTTTCACAATAACATTTTCAAGAATGGTCACCAACGCAGAAGCAATTTCCTTGGCCCCACGTCCTGCAATAGTCACATTCCATACAATGTTGTATCCTACACGATCAATAATACAATGGACAGTCAAATTGTATACACTTAGCTTTCTCTTGTAAAAAATGTTTGAGACATTATTTCTAGGACAAGTTATGACATTTTGAATGTCAAATGTTATTATTCCTTCATCTTCAATACTTGATTTTCTGTCTTTGTCTCGCTCAACTTTGGTGTGTATCTAATCGCCTATACGGTACTCATATACAGTAGTTTTGACTGGTGGAATATCCACTTAACTCGTCTTCAGTATGTTGTATTCCTCGCATGTATCGCATCGGTCCTTTTTTGTTCGATAAATCCTATGTTGTATTCTGTGTTTATAACTTTGCGGCATGTATGATCCTTTGCTGGCGTTGTCCCTTTCTTATTGCATTCCATTGTGTAATGTTTGTACATTTTCGCCACGGATAGACCAGCCTCGAGATACTCTTTCTTGGACGACGATCTAAAATAGTGCGACTCCATTCTAGGATATGAATTGATATGCTCCCGTATTCCTTCCAGGACCTCTTTTGCCTTTGTATTGAGAATCTGAACTTTGTCTGTGAAAGTAGTCTATTCTTTTGTTGCTTATGTCGAGGCTCGTTAAATAAAACTCTTTGCATACCCTTACTCTTTCCATATATTCCATATCTTTCACAAAAAAGTACTTTATGCTTTTCTTCTTTCTATCTGAATTACTCCGCTTTCGCTCCTTAAGTTGGCAATCAGTAGTGTTTCCATAAAATATGTTCTTTTAAGAATCATCTAGTTTCCAAAAGCTATCGAACATCTTCTTTATTTCTTCTCTAGGGAAATAATGACTACATCTAAATTTGCAATTTCAATCGCGGTCTTTTGTCGTTCGTATTTCTCTGGCCCGCTTAGCTACACCTTTGATACTTATGTAAGTTTCAGCTGATTATCGCTTTCTCTTGCAAACATTTTTGGACCACTTTTCTACATTCCGTTGACGTTTACGACCCCGTTGTCTCCGTGGTTGATTATCATTTTCATCTTGCGAAGAGATATTTAAATCCCTTTGCGAATTCTCACTGTCAATACTTTCAATGCTTTCATTCTCATGTTCATTATTCTCAAATCTAAAGCTGGTTTCAAGCTTATCAGTTTTACTCAGATCTACTAATTTATGACACATGACTTATATGAAGTTGTTTCATTGGTCAAAAAGGAGATAGAGTATTTGTTCATTGAAATTCATGGAGATAGATCATTACAGTTCTGAAATGAAACTCAGTCACGTGGTGTAAATTCTGGCAATTGATAGGCTAATCTGAGCGTGAATTCTACTTTGCTCTAAGTCCCGGAGATTGTGCAGTACAGCATTCACCCGTTTGTAAAAAATTGGGAGATAGAGCAAAATGGAATCGAAAAACTTTTTCTGTGATAACTGAATCTTGAATCCGATAACGTCATATTAAAGATCTTGTTCTCACGAACACAGCGATATAAAAAAAACTCATTTTTGAAAAAAATGGAGATAGAGCACTATAGCAATAAAGCGACGAAATATTGCGCCCGTGATCATTTACGACGTCCCAGCTACTTTTAAGCGTGCTTCTCGTAGTTTTATCCGCGCTTTATTTGCAGCGTATTTGCATTAAACAATGTAAACACGCATACGTCCCACCTTTGTTAATGAGAGTGTTTCAGACGTCAAATTATCACAGGAATCAAACTATTAGCCTCGTAGTTACTCTTTATGATTCTTAATTGATAACTATCGGTAATTTTATCTGTGCTTTATACATTTCGGTAATGTTCCGATTTTTTTGTTGTCAACTATGACTCTTGTAAACCAGAGATTGTTAAACATGTTACAACTTTTCTTAACAACGCATTCGTTTTATTGAATGGACCGGTACCGTTCCGAAAATAGCACAACAAGCAATGATTGGCCTCTGCGCCAAGTTTTCTTTCGAAGTTTAAACATTACTTTTAATTGCTTGTCATCTTTATTTCCTTAGGCTGTAGTTGAGTGCATCAATTTTCTGAGACAGCGTCAGAATAATAACAGACGTTTATCACGAGATATTTAGCGGTAACATTGTCATTAATTGAAATAGGCATAATGATTCTAAGAGTTCTATTACATATTTTGACTTTTGAATTGCACCGGGAATAATACGTACGTTACTAGTAATGTAAATTTTAATCAATTTAATCTGGAGTAAAGTAAACTGATAAACGTGTAAATAGTGAATGCAAAAATGAAAGTCCTGCCATTAATGTGTTTGCTTTTATGTAATTTTTCACGGAGTTAAAGACATCCCTCGTATGATGTCACATGTACAATTAATTTTGAAAACAATACGTTCGGTTTTAATATAATACATAATCTGTGACATTGCCGTTAAACATAAAACAGTTTGCACAATATGTAGCGAGTTATTTCAAGCATGTGTTCCTACGACAGTTTGAACAGTTTTAACTCTTTACAGTAAAGTGTATGTATGCATGCTTACCTTTGCGTTGCGAATAGTTATCCTTGTCAACATCCTTGGTAAGATCTGAAAACATTGCAAAACATGTTTAGTTTAACAAAACAGTATCAGTCCTGCTACGTCCGATACAATTCCTTTTTTCAGAGACAAGCGTATTTGATAAAATAATAGTTGTTAACACATCCTCTAGATCAAAGCTTGTTCATGACATGTTCGATGGAAAACAATATTGAAACAGTAGTATCCAATGCGATCAAGCATTTACTATTCTCGCAAAGTCCATGCCTAACGTGTTTATACCACAACTGTTTTATGGAACAATTCGATTGTCACCGATAAAAGTAGTCTGACCATGAGCTCGTACGTGAAATAAAGATATCCAGTCAAAGGTATAGAAGCGTCAAACTAGGAAACATTTGTATGATGTCGAGGCACCGTAATGGGTGAAGAATATGTTGACACTAATTATTATTATAAACATGAACTAAATAAATGTGCTGATGTGGTATGTAGGTTATATATGATAAGCATCACGTTTTGTTTAACTTGTTATGTTAAGGGCTTATCTCTACATTTGAAAACCATCATTTGTTCTGGTAATTGCTTATAATTGAATCTGACCATGAGAAATGCCTATCACTGTCAGACTCTTTGAACAATAATAAAACAAAGTCATAAAACAATAATTATATAATTCACACTATACATTACTGAACTTGAATTGTGTGTAGTACAATTGAAATTAACCTAACATGGATCAGGGACCCTGTTTGAATGTAACAGTTACTTTTCATATCATTATAACATGTATTTTCGAAATAATGGCGGGCTAGGTGGTCACCGTTGATTAGTGTCAGACTATTTTCGAGAAATTTAATACGAAGGAATAGCTATAATGTTATATTTTGTGTGAACTGTGTGTGTTGTGAATACGGATACTTCTAGGGTCCTTCTGGGAAGCTGAGGTACAAATTTAATGACTTTATTTATGATATTCTGATTGTTTCGATAACGTTACGCTTCGATAATTAGCGCTGATAAACATCATATATAGCACAAAGTGGGTATTATACTAGCCTTTGCTGAAACTGACTATAAATGTCGAGCCGCCCACTGTCTCGGTCACTATCGATTATCTATACTTCTCGAAAAAAAATTGTACGCAATGAGCACAAAAACCTCGGCTACCCCTGCGTCAGCTAAAACTGATCGCAAAAGGTTTCTCTCATCTCCGATGGACGATACTGATCAGAAGAAATCGAAATCGACAGATAGCATGCTCCCAATCACCGAACACACCGGAACACAGTTTGACGAAAACGATGAAACAGCCTGTAAATCATTATTAACACAGGCGGACTTTGACAAAATCAGTAAGTTAGTGGCTGGTACTGTACAGGGTGAACTTCAATCTCAAGTTTCCTCCATTGTTGATGGTGTCCTGGGCGGCCTTAAAGCACAAGTAACTGAACTCCAGAAGGAGTATTCTTTTCTTAAAGACAGGGTGGCGGTACTTGAAGCAAAGGCAGACAAGGCCGAACAATACAGCCGTCGAAACTGCATCCGGTTGTCTGGTATTATCGAAGAGCGCGATGAAAATACTGACGATATAGTACTCGGGTTTGCCAAGGATCTCGGCATTGATCTAAATATAGCGGAGAATGACAGAAGTCACAGACTCGGCAAACCAACAAGCCTGGATTCTGGCTCTAACAAACCGCGTTCGAGAGACATAATTGTCAAATTTGCTACGTTTAGATCGCGCATGAAACTCCTCTCCGAGAAATCCAATCTCAAAACCTGTGGTCACCGAGACGTGTACATAAATGAGGATCTAACGCGTACGCGCAGCCAGTTACTTTACGAAGCTCGTAAGCTCGTGAAAACAAAACAAGCGAAAAGTGTGTGGACGTCAGATGGAGCCATCCTTATCCGTGGCATGGACTTGCGCATTCATCGCATTGAAACCATGTACGATTTGCAAAACCTTCAACTGTCCACTGGCGCACGCTGATCTTTCGTCGACCAGTATAGCTATATACTACCTGTATGAATGGGATTATAGGCGTCTTCATTGATATGGACTATAATTACCTGCTATTATTAGTTATCCCTCCAAACAATAGACATAACTGTATGCTCTTCTGAAACGTGTTACTTTATTTACACGATTTTGTTGAGCAACCGAAAAAATAGTAGTGGAGAGTTAGCGACGCCTTATAATTATTTTTTCTGGTTTATATAGAAGTTAACAGTACAATGCTGTCATGTAATGTTAAGAATACTGGCAACTTCTTATGTTGTTCGTTTTAAAAATAATGAAATTCCTGTACTTTGATAGATAAAGGCTCCGACTCATACACATGTTTAAATGTACTGTAATTGAATAGATCTATTACAACAGGATTATTAATATATTAATAAAATAATATACAGGTTATTATACACTTTAGCAATATGCAATATTTAATTATTCAATGTAAACTAGTATTACATTAATAAATTTGATATTTGATATCTACTTACGGCATAATTCCTTAACTAGTATAACAATTTGACCCACATCATATATCTTATCTTATTTTCTAAAATACTAATCAATTAATATTCTCACTATTCCATACATGTCTTGTGTTTACATATCCTTATCACGACTTGTGACACTTGACATATGGTGTTGATTTGAATATATAATTTATATATGTGATTTGTGCTGTAGTGCTGTTGAATTTGTATGCTGTTGAATTGCTTATTGTTTTCTAATGCTGTTTAATGTTTATAAAGTCGTATAGATAAACTGTAATATACACATTAGTATGGTAATAACGAAATCCTTTTCATTTAGATTTCATTCGCTTTTGACGCGTCCTTAGCTGTCGTAGTCGTGTTTCTTTCACAATTAATTGTTGGCTATGATAGTGTGTATATATTTATATCAATTTGTTGTTAAACGTGATAGCTTATCCATTTATCTCGTGGGTCTGACATAACCATCACGTTTATTATATCAACTTCTTTATGATCTTCTTCTTCATAAAGCTTTATATTTGTTTCATTTTTCTAACAGTCACATATTCATTCTGTTTTTCTCTACATGGAACCGATAAGTTAACCGTATTGAACCCCCCCCCCGANAAAAAAAAAAATGTGGTTCAAGATTAAGTGTGGTTTCAGATGTGCGGACTGCACACGCTAATCTGGGAAGACTCTTTAGGCACATGCATTACGCCCTGTTTTCTCACAGTGTGGCTCAATTCTATTTGTATTTCAGGGAGCAGCAGTACTCCCAGATGTGGTCGGAGCTGGAGACCCTGGTGCGCGCGCACTCCGACACCTCCGAGGCCCACAAGCGTGTGCTAGAGTGCCTGCTGGAGTGCAAGAAGCCGTCAGACGACCGGAAGAAACTGGACAAAACCGGTTCTGGGAAAGAGGATCTGAGCGAAGTGGAGAGTGCATGGAAGGATCTGGATAAGTAGGTGGAGTAATGGCAGGGTGATGACTATGTTGCTTGAGAAAATGTTTTCTGGGAAAACTGGGCTTAATGCATTTGCATAAATTAAGTGTCGAATCAGATTAGTCCGCACAGGCTTATCAGGGACAGCTTTTTCTGCCTAATCTGGATTTTTGTTGATCAGAGACTTCCTTTAAACTAAAAATTCCACTAATGCAGAAAGTGTTGTACCTGATTAGCCATTGCAGACTGCACAGGATAATCTGTTATTACACTTGACACACATGCATTATGCCAAGTTTTCCAAGAACACGCCTCATATAAGAACAATGTAGCAATTGTTCGACCAACAAAATGTGATTTTTTATAGAGTTTTTTTGAATATTAATGGTTGACAGCCTGTGGTTTGGGTACAGAGTAAATAACTAATAAAGCTTTTTCATTAAACTTATGGTTTTACAAGTTTTGCAAAGAGAGATTTGCATGTTGTTTTAAGGTAGCTGTTTATTGAGGATATGTTCATAATATATTCACTTCAATTTTAAAGGAAAAATCTGTATGAGAAACTGCTCATCTTAGCTCGTAGAATAAATATATTGTGATTTGCTACCAATAAGATGTTCACATTTCACTGCAATATGTGTATACAAACAATACAGAACTACCCAACATTACACTATTGTTATAACAGTTAAAAAATACCGCAGTGCTTGATTATTTAAATGTGTATATTTTTATGCCCCCAGTAGGGTGGCATATAGCAGTTGAATTGTAAGTCCGTCTGTCAGTCTGTGTCCGTCCGAAAACTTAAACATTGGCCATAACTTTTGCAATATTGAAGATAGCAACTTGATATTTGGCATGCATGTGTATCTCATGGAGCTGCACATTTTGAGTGGTGAAAGGTCAAGGTCATCCTTCAAGGTCAAAGGTCAAAAAACAAAATCCAAGGGAAGTCATAAGCTTTAAAGGGAGATAATTTCTATACCTGCCAAATGATAAATAGAAATTTTATTTCAAAGCAGCGCAGTAGGGGGCATGGTGTTTGTGACAAACACATCTCTTGTTTTATATCAGATATCAGAAGATGACAGAGAATGAGAAGCGCGAGTTCAACAAAGTGGAAGCGGCTCCAGAGGATACTGGTCCCCTGGTGAAACGTCTCCGGGCAGGATTCACCGAACCCCTCGTCAAGACAGCAGGTACACACTAAAACAACAAATATGCCTTTCCAAAATTATTTTGTCCTGACTGCTTGCAGATAGCGCGATATTGCAGTCACAATTGACAAGTGCTTTTTGAGTTGTGACATTTGAGCTTTGAAAGTACATAGCACAAATCTTTACTATAGTAAGACAACATGTTGGGTTTAAGACCTGTCTCCCCACCTTAAAGTAAAGGTCACACTTAGATATCAAAGATTAAATTTGGGTATAAATAGTTTGTCCAGACTATCATTCATTTTTTAAAAACTTAAGGAGCCTGGGTATTGCATGATACACCCATCTCCCTACTCAAGGTCAAGGGCTCACAAGAGGTAGAATGAAGCCATAAAAAAGTTTTTTTGGACTGTAACTAAGTCATTCATCATGTTATTGAAAAAAATAACTTTTCACAAATTATAACCATGAGAAAACCGCATGTTGCATTAAAGACCCGTCTTCTTATCTCAAAGGTTAAGGTCTTACTTCAAGGTCATAAGTAAAATTGTGCTGTAAATCAGCTTGACAGGAGTGAAAGTCATAATTAATCATGCACTTTTAAAATAATTATTTTACAATAATGTACCACACATGGTAATGGCCATGTGAGAGATGGTGTGTTATGTATAACAACTTCTCACTCACTACCTCAAAGGTTAAAATTGGCCATAAAACAGTTTTACTTCATCATTGATCATGCAATTTTGAAATAATTTACCACAAATTGTCAACATGTAGAGACCGCATATAATGTGTATAACCATCTCTTTAGCTCAGAGGTCAAAGGCCAAATGCAAACTTTCTTACAGGTAAAATTCCAATATTGGCAAATGACAGTTTGTCTGGATTTTAACATCATTATTTAATAGATCCTTTTAAGTACAAAAGAAAGTGCACGTTTACAAATATTAGAAAATTAATTTGTGTGTAAATTGACCTTCATTGAACTGCATTGTAATGGTTGGCTTATGCTATAAAACCTAAAAGATGTCACTGAGATGTGCCAGATCACAAGTAAATAGAGTAAAGGTTATAATATGAGCCGGGCTCTGGGAAAACAGGGCCTTACGCCATTGCGTAAAGTGTCATCCCAGATTAGCCTGTGCAGTCTGCACAGGCTAATCAGGAACTTCACTTTCCACTTTTATTGTATTTTTCATTTAAATGAAGTCTCTTCTTTGCAAAAATCCAGTTTAGGCGGAAAATGTCATCCCTGATTAGCTTGTGCAGAATGTACAGGCTAATCTGGGAGGACACTTTATTCACATGCAATGAGCCCCTTTTTCCCAGAATGTGACCCATATGTTTTTACGTATGTTCTATTTATTCCAACAGGAAAGCAGAACCTGTTGTCAATATGGACCAATCGAATCAAGAGCGTGCATTCACAGCGGCATGAGGAGTTCATAGGTCGCCAGGAGAACAAAGGCACAATAGCGGACCTGTACAGGCACATGTTTGAAAAGTGAGTAACCATGGCAACTTACATCACACATTTGTACTAATATCAACTTGGAGGTATTGACATGTTAACAATAAAATAAATAAAAATAAATCCATTTTTTTTTATATATAAGAATATTGATAATACAGCTAAATGTCATAATTAAATCATTGAAATATACCTATCATTAATTTAAACAGGCATTTTTTTAGTGAAAATATTTTAAGGAAGTGATATTGGCATTTAACTTAATTAAAAAAATGTTTTTAATAAAATTAGAATATATACTATTAATAGCACCTTTAATAAGTGTTTTTTGTGCTTTTAGTGACGGAAATGATGAAATTACTGGGGGAAAACCTTGAAAAGAGCAGTTAAATCTGAGTAGTGCAATTCTGAATGGATGAGAATCATAACAGTGCCAAAGGCAGTAGAACATTATAGCGTTGCACAAGGTGCCTGTAATAAAGCTGAAGTTTGCCCAAAAACTAAATTGGATAGAAATTTGTCTCAAGAGTCTAGTATTTCGAAGTATATGGATGCAGACAATGTTCATGGGCCGCCACCAAATGGAATTATTTTAGGGCTGTCAACATGAAAATCCTTTCACTGTAACACTGATTGCATATCCACATCTTGTCAAAATATGTGAGTCCAGAAACTGTTGGTTTTTGCATGAATATTGTTGATGATGTACATAATAAATTATTAAGAAAAGCTTTTGCGTGAATCATACATTTAATTTCATGTATATAAACTACCTTTCATTTGAACATATCTGATTCACTTGTTTTATTTAACATGCAAAACAATGCAAATTTCTTGTTTGAAAGCATTACTTGGGCTCAGAAATGTTTTTGTGGAAGTTTGTCTGTTTAATTGTCATGTTTTCCTTACATGACTTAATAACCATTTAACTTACAACTTTGTAGGAGAACAGATTCCATTTAGGAAATTTACATTGCTAATGAACTGTTATTCGGTGCTTAAAAATTCTTGAATTTAAGCCTTTTGTTTATTTTGTATTCCCCTTCGAAAAAAGCTGCATATAGTGTAAGTGCCCTTATGGCAAGGTCATCATTTGAGGTCAAATTTTGTATCTATAAGGAGCTTGAACATTCTTTTCTCAGCTATAACTTTGCCAGATATTGATGGATATAAAATAACTTGGCACAAATGTAAACCTTTATAAGAAGAATGTGTTGCATGTAAAATCAATCTCCCTACCTCAGAGGTAAGGTCACAAGTAAAATTTGGCCATAGAACAGCTTGAAAATTCCTGTCTCGGTCATAACTCCGCCAGAAATACATGGATTTAAAAATAACTTTGCACAAGTGTAAACCATCTTAAGACAAAATGTTGCCGTGCAACACTCGCTTCTTGCTCTAAAATGTTAAGGTCACAATAACAGGTCAAATTTGAAAATTCCTGTCTCAGCCATAACTTTGTCATATATTGATGGATTTTAAAATAACAAACATAAGATGACATGGCACGTTCAACACCCATCTCCTAACCTCAAAGGTCAAGTTCAAACTAAGAAGTAAAATGTTAAATTTGAAAATAAAAGTGAAATTTGTGTTGTGTCATGTGGTCACATTGTCTTATTTTTCCCCTGGAGCATAGCTCTTGACAAGAAGAGGTATGTCCGTCTGTCTGTCCTTCTGAAATTCCGTCACACTTGCGTTTAGGTTTCGAAAATTGGTCATATTAACAATCATTAAAATTATTTTGAGACAAACGCTTGCATTGAATTCATTGTTCAAACCTTCAGGTAAGTAAAAAGGTGAGTAAATTAAATGGGTTACTAGATTTAACGAAAGCGCGCGCTTTCGGTATCGGTACCGAAAGTGCAAAAGCATTTCCGAAAGCGCACTGGATATTGCGTTACGTATACGATATTAGGAGAATAAGTAACATACTGTTAATACAAATGTTGCAAGTCACATGTTTATGTTGATATTTTGAGATACCTTTGCTTTATTGTTGAAATTTATTGAAATGCAAACTCGTTATTTGATTTATAAATCTTGTTCCATCATGTCATGGTATTCGGCCTTTTCGGCCCCAAACCATTTCGGCCCTATTCTTTTCGGCCTTAGACTTTTCGGTCCCAATCGTAAACGGGCCAATATCAAAAGTAGAAATATCAAAATATACCAAAATCAAAAGTAGAAATATCAAAACATTCCAAATGCAAATATAACAATATACATATGTCAACAACTCAAATGTTATGACTTCATTAACTATATTGTCTTCAAATCCTTTATCTAGGACAGTACTTCGTTAAAATCTTTAGTATACACTTGTTCTTTATTTTACAGCTACTTGTCCACAAAATGGTATTTTACACTNAAGTTTGAAACGCGACGTATCGTTTTATAATGGATTGAATGTGTGCCAAGTTATAATAAAACCAATAAATATATGGCAAAGATATGGCAGACACAGATTGTGTTAAGCTGTGTCATGGCCAGATTTAAGTTTTGAAATCTACGTTTGACCTTTACCTTTGCATGCAGGGAGATGGTTGTTAAACGCTACATGTCGCCTTATGATTCTTTGATTCTGTGTCAAGCTATTTTAGAACCCTCAATATATGGCAATGACTGGAATTTACCAGCTTTTTAATGGCCAAATTTCACTTTTACCCACAATGCATGACATTGACCGTTAAGGTAAGGTGGCGGGTCTACACTTGACACATCGTCTTATGATGATGGATTTGTGTAAAGTTGTTTCAAAATCCAACCATATATAGCAGAGTTATGGCTGAGGCAGGAAATTTCCATTATTACAATTTTGAAAAGTTTGCAAGTCAAATATTTGCAATTTTGAAAAGTTCGCGACTCATTTGTTCATATATTTGAAAGGTTCGATACCCACTGTTTTGCACAAATGGATGGGCCAAATGCTACCTCACAAAGACGGGGGGAAAGCCCTAGGAAAGTGCGAATGCTGTATCTCCCCTGTTCGAGGGGGCATACAGTTAATTGAATTTCGAATCACAATAACTGAATGAAACACACAAGTAAAATAAACATAATTAAGAACATTGCATGCAAAGGGGAGTTACTTGCGACAATCCTACGTTCAATAATAATAAGAGTTTTCTCACAGGTTAAATACGCTTAATGTATGTCTGTATTGGTAACATCATGTATCTTTAAGATTTTACCTGGTGACCTATTTTTTTAAACAATTGAAGCAGATTTAAACTTGGCTTAGATATTAAACAGATTAACATTCTGACCGAGTTTTATCAAGACCGAATCATACATGGTTTTTATAGTGGTATTACCTTTTTTAATATTTGACTTGGTGACCTAGTTTATGTACTCATCGGACTCAGATTCTAACTCGACCGTGAAGTTGTCTTTATAAATAGTACCAAGATTGAGTCATAAATGTTGCCTCAAGTGTAGTTACGTGATTTTTATCAGATTTTACCGGGTGGCCTAGTTTTTCGGACGCACTTGATCCAGATCCGAACACGGCATAGATATTGTGAAGATAAACATGCTTACCTAATTGTAGCAAGCTTAAATCATAGCTGTGACATCTAGTGCGATAATAAGCTAATAGTTAACTCATACCACGGACGACGAACGTACGTCGTACATAGGGTGATCACAATACATGTAATAATTTGTTGGTTCCTTACATACTACTCTAACTATTTTTAGTGTTGTTTATTTGTCTGCAGTTTTATATGTTTTAAACTAAACAGAACTATATCTGGTTCAGAAGTTTTTTGTATTCCTCCTTTTGATAATTGAATATTTTTCTGTGAAATTATTGTCTATACTGAGTTTGGCTATAATCAACACATCAATTTACACAATAGGCCTATATCTTGGAAAACCGGGTTAAGTTCTTGTGCTAAAGTGTCACGCTCGATTAGTATGTGTATTTTGCGCCCACTAATCAGGGACGACATCTTTCACTTTTATGGACTGTTTCGTTTTGTGTTTTTTTTTTCTAAATAAAATTCAGTCTAGGCTGAAAGTATTGTCCCAGATTAGCATGGGTGGACTTACATACATGCATTTAGCCCGGTTGTCATAGAGCTATGCTCAAATAGTTTGGCTTAGTCTAGTAGCAGAGCTTAAATTATATTTATTATTAATAAGGATTAGACTTAATTGCACTACACAATTCTTCCCATTTGCAAACTCTATTTTAATAAACAAGTATAATGATTTAATATATACGTTCAGAACTTATTAAAAACAAATACCTGGATTTCGTGAATTGACTTTTGTATTTTCAAGCAGGTCCGCTAAGTATAGCTGCCCAAGTTCTTTCAATGCATCTATGAATACGGTGTATGCAGAATCGTCTTTCTGTAGCAGTTTCTTAATAAAACAATTATTTCTATTGTCCTTAGTATTGGTATTGAATCCCATAATTTCATCTTCATCTCTGAATTCGAAGACATTTTTCTCAATAAATATATCAAGAAAATCTTTTGCATCAATGTTCTTTTTTATTTCTCGCAAGTTTTTAGTTATTTTCTGCTGCAGATCTGGCTTCATTGTGAAAATGTTAAATACCTGAAAAAGATAAGTTACATGTATGTATTCATATTTATATATGCTAAACCTGGGATTCATATCGAACCATCTTCACCGCGGATGGTTGATTTTAAACGCTGTAGCCTTACACATGTGTTCTCTTAATGCAGGGGGGCTAGTTTAGGCAACTGGTCTTTTTTGTACTAATATGGTTGATACTATATAAACAGGCGAGGTTATATCATATAGTGCATCATGCTTTCAAGCAAATTTACTTGGAGAAAATAACAAAGGAATAGATAGGCAGTGTTTAGTTAACTCTTTTATCGTTAATGTATTATCATTTCTTATGAAACAAAATTGTCATATCAGGTTTTAAACCGTCATGAAATGTTTGTCATAACAAGTTATTTTCTTTTGATAAATTCGAATCAGATTTATACTGTCCATATCGTGAGTTAATTGCATACAATTTATTGCACACAAAAAATAGCAAACACAAATATTGAATATTTAGATCAAGAGCGAATTGCTTCACAATGAAGTGCATTTCCGATCTTTACGAAAAGTGGTCAACGTGTTAGTCATATCCATTCCAAGTACGGTATGAGGTCTAAGTAGTTTGTAATGAATGATTGTTTAATGATCGATAGAACAACACAAATGTTTGATTGTGTTTACTGAATAATAATACACGATATATAAGTGGTGTTTGAAATGAACAATGCAGAAGTATAGTTTAGCATAACGATCGTTGGGCAATACGACTTAGACGTTTCTTGTTTGAGGCAGACTGTTGCTTATATTAAAAATAATTGATTGTTATAAGTATGTGATATAGTATAATAATGTGAAAATATACTTTTAAAATAAACATTACATGTGCATATAATCTGTTGTTTCGTAGATATATATTTGTTAATTTTATCATGTTAGTCTAAATAAATAATGTGGCCCTGGGGTGTGACATGTTTTTAAATAAACATAACATGTGCATATAATCTGTTGTTTAGTTGATTCGTTTTCAAGTTTACCATGCTCGTCTTAATAAATTATTTGACCCTTGGGTGTTAAAAGTGTTAACCCAAGGCCATGAGTTGAACAATCTGTGTAAAGGACCACACAACAATGTTTCAAACCATATGATTAACATCTGACCCTTGCGGTTTATGACAAGAAGATTAAAAAAAAAAATACTTTATACTTGACTGTACATCATGTGACCACAGGGACGTGGACAGTTTTGACCCGTGATTTCAACAAACTTTGTACATGACCTCTATGGGCAGAAAAATGCCTTAACTTTCGTAAACCCTTGGCCTAAACATCAAGTGATCGGAACTAGTTTAACAATATTAATAGAGGGCCTGGCCAGAAACAAGTCTGTGAAGTTTTCTGCCAGAATGAAAATGAGGAGATTGTGTTGGAGAAATAAATAACGGATGAACATCATGGTATAACAATAGCTCACCATGCTTTTTTGCTAACGTGAGGTAAAAATCAAAAATACACAAAATATAAAACATAACTATGTAACTTTTGAAATAAGAACGAAAGTTCAATAGAAATGGTACCAAAAGATTCACAAACACAATTCAATAAATAATTACAATAACTTTGTGTTTGCTAAAAAAACTCATTCATGTATCGAACACATGTACACTGTTGGGAAAGCCTCACTATTCTGTTCAGATTTCGTCATGCGAAACATGATTTATTATTACTATTATTATATTATTGCTATTTTTATATTATTACTATTATTATGTTATTATTATTATTATATTATTATATTATTACTATTAGTATATTATTACAATTATTTTATTATTATATTATTACTATTATTACTTTTATTATATTATTATATTTTTACTATTATTATATTATCACTATTTTTATATAATTACTTATATGACTTTTATGACTTTTATTATATTATTACATTATTATAGTATTATATTATTATAGTATTATAGTATTATAGTATTATACTATTATAGTATTATAGTATTATATTATTATATTATTATATTATTATCTTATTACTATTATTATAGTTTCACTATTATGATATAATTACTATTATTATATTATTACAATTATTATATTATTGCTATTATTATTATATTAATATATTATTATATTATTATATTATTATATTATTATTATATTATTATATTATTATATTAATATANAATCCGAGTGTCACTTGTGTTCGGAGGCACAGCACTATAAAAATCCAATTGTCACTTGTGTTCGGAGGCACAGCACTAAAAATTAAAGGGTTAATAAACATACCATCAGTAGATATAATTGTACACCTACCGGTAAATTATATGGATCATCAACAATTATTACAAAAATGTAATGTAATGAAGGTAAAAGCAAGACTTTTTATTATGTTGTTGCCTGTTGACTTTCCTGACAATACTAGAAATGGAAAAAAAGAGTTTACCGGTATGTTGCTTTGCATTCCAGTGGAACATATACACATAATCAAGTATTAAAATATAATTAAAAAGACTTTGATTAGTTTGCATTTCACAAAATTTACATTATGAATTAAATATGGATATGGCACTTATGGTTTTTAGCAACCGCAATTAAAATATTTTCCCAGCACAAGCTAAATAAATACACAAATGTTACATAAAATAACTGTGAATACATAAAATGGTTGAGATCATTATAAATTTATAATACAATTTTATGCCAGATTTACGTCGTTCGTTTAAATACGAGATTACATGTTTTTTTCTCACGAATAATTCATAAACTGGAAACACTTTATGGATAAGACCAAGAGTTTTAGAAGCAACATATCAGGTTCCGTTCTCATCTTGTTTGTTATGTACATGTATAACGAGCAATATAATTACATTAATACATACAATGTATGACTAGGTTAGGGCGAACCTTAGTTTGGGCCCCGTTCTGGGAAAACGTGGCTTAATGCATGTGCGTAGTGTCGTCCCAGATAAACCTGTGCAGTTTGCACAGGCTAATCAGGGATGACACTTTCTGTCTAACATGAATTGGGAATTTGCACTAAAAAAAAACTTCCTTTAAACGAAAAATAACATAGGAGTGAACATTGTCGTTCCCGATTAGCACTGACTAATATGGGTCGACACTTAAAGAACATGCATTAAGCCCCGCTTATTTGGGCCTTGATTAACAAGGTTTACCTTGGTGATCACGAGTCTCACTACTGTCCTATAACTGGTCTTCAAAGGTAAAGTATTTTAATAATGTTAAAGACTTAGTTTCCTTTTCTTTTTTTTTCTTTTCTTTTTTTTTAGTTTCCTGATTAGTGTGGGTGTTGCATGGTAGTATTGGTACAGACATGTTTTCTGAAAGTTTATCACTACCTACCTACCTTGTGTCTACCTTGTGTCTTCTAGGGAATTACAATAGCTCTGACAGCTAGTAGATCCCTTTAAACTTCTTCAATTTTAATGTCTCCACTCCGGTCTGAATANGAACTGGTAAAACATCAAAACTAGAACTTTCAACATATGTACATGTTGGAAAATTTAAATCAATTCCCTTGAAAAGAATCTCTCCTGCCACCCCTGGGTGGAGGACGCCGGTCGGGGACATAGTTATGGTTGCCCACTCTGTTTCCTACAACAGGAAGTTTAACAATTCTGCCCTTTCTAATGGCTAGGTCCTTTTCGCCTTCCTTTTCTCTATGCCTCTCCTCAGTTCGAAGGTCAAAAGAAATTTTTCTTTCAGCTGGGGTCTGGTCGGCGGTCAGATATATATCAGAATAGGTTTCATGGTTTTTCAATTTACTCGCTGCTCTCAGGATTGAACGTTTATCATCAAAATTGCTCACTGTGAAACGAAGGGGCCTCGGGCGCTGAGGAGTTGTTCGGGAAAATTTTCCTAACCTAATGACCTTATCTACTTTTATATTCAAATTCAACGTATCATTAATAATAGTGTTTACTTCCCTTATGTCCCGCTCTTTTTGGCCGTCCATGCTCTCACTGAGAATCTCTGGTAGAGAATTTACCACGATGTTAAGTCTCCTGGATTCACGATCCCTTTCTTCCTCCTTACATTGTAATGGTGCACAGCATTCATCAGTTTCTTCATCCTTGAAGCCAGTAGTGGAGATAGCCGATGATACATGTATAACTCCATAAAAATTGTTAAAAGAATGAGAATGGTTGTCATCTGAACGAGCGGTATCGCCACCTGGACCAGATAAGGCTGGGTTGGGGAGTATCTCTTGAGAATGGTTGTCATCTGAACGAGCGGTATCGCCACCTGGACCAGATAAGGCTGGGTTGTCTTGCTTCTGTTGTCTTCCAGGCATGTCAAAGACTTTATGGATTTGAACATCTGTTCTGGCTGACTGAGGAGGCGGGAAGTTTGCATCCGTCTTATCAAGTTCTCTTTTTTCTTTTTCTTCCATTTCATTGACCTCAGAAAACAGTTTACTGCCTAGTTTTTCTGTTTCATGACTAAGATTTAGATATTCCTTTGATTTTTGGGTAAACCACTGGGCTATATCACGTAAGTTCTTTCTCAAATCAGATATTTCACATCTGTCCTCTTCTGTGATATTGTTACTTTTTTCCAACACTTCCAGTCTTTTTTTAAAATCCTTTACGACACTCTGGAGGGCGCAGACGTCTATGGTTGTTGTATTGCCTCCCTTTAGAAGCTCATGAAGTTCGTCTATTGCAACTTTCCTGCTTGGTCTATCTGGTATATTGTTTTCTAAAACTTTGATAAAGTTCTGTAAATGACGCTGTGTTTCTGAAATTGTCAGATGCGTATTTCCAGGATGAAATAATGTATTTCTTGAATCAAGAGCATTTTTAAAATCAACTTGTTTGATTTTCCGGGTTATATTATAGATCTTTAACCAGCCTGCTGGATCTATGTCCTCAACACATTTTATATACGTTCTACTGCACTTTTGTCTAACTCTTAACAACTTTTTTAAATTCTTAGTTTGGTCTTCACTTTTCTCACATGATGACAAATATGTTTCAGCTAAACACGTTGTCATTGCATAAAGCCCAACTATATCATTCACCCAGTTTTGGAGAAGCGGGACTTGAAATTTTCTCGTCGTTGATCCCATCGCCATTTTTTTACAGGTCGTTGTGAAATATCGTTAGACGAACCGGGCGAGACGAGACGGGTTATAGACTAAACCGGAAGTGTTTTCGAGAGCTGCGCGAACTGTGAATATCATAACACGACCGCGAGACCAAGACGAAACATCTATGATTTTATCTGTATTTTACCCAGAATAAAAGAGTGTTATCAATTGAACAAAGACTTGAGTTATAGCATAGAAGTTTTACTTTAGCGACTTCAGATGTATCGACCTGCCATGTCAACATCGGAGCCGAAACTTCCCCTTTAAAGGTGGCAGGGGATATGGTTGGAAAGGGGAAAAAGCCTGGTACTTGGGCCGAATGAGCCTGAGCCTGAAATGAAAAAACCGGGGCCGAAAACGGTTTTCGGCTCTTTCGGCCCCAAGCTCTTTCGGGCCCGGTTTTTTCAGGCTTATTCGGCCCCAATTTCAGGCTCATTCGGCCCAAGTACCAGGCTTTTTCGGTCCCAT
>VMBQ01008060.1:10655-40972 GCA_007657795.1 Dreissena rostriformis
TGCGCCTGAAAGGCCACCACCTCCTAAACCTGCGTCTAAAATGCCACCACTGTCTAAACCTGTGCCTGAAATGCCACCACCTCCTAAACCTGCGCCTGAAATGCCACCACTGCCTAAACCTTCGCCTCTAGCACCGCCCAAATCTGCACCTGCAATTCCACCGCTCCATAAACCTGCTCCAGAAATGCCACCGCCCCCTAAACCAGCGCCTGCACCGCCACCACCCCCTAGACCTGCGCCTTCAATGCCACCAGCCCCTAAACCTGCGCCTGAAATTCCACCACCGTCTAAACTTGCGCCTGAAATGCCACCACCCCCTAAACCTGCGCCTGCAGTGCCAACGCCCCCTAAACCTGCACCTGCAATGTCAACACCCCCTAAACCAGCGCCTGCACCGCTACCGGCATCCCCCAAACCTGCACATGCACGCCAATGCCGCCTAAACTTGTGCCTGCACTGCCATCGCCTCCTAAACCTGCTCCTACGTTGACACCACCTCCAAAACCTGCGCATGCACTGTCATCGCCCCCTAAACCTGCGCCTACAGTTCCATCGCCTCCTAAACCTTCGCATCCACCGCGTCCTCCACCACCTCTGCCATTTAGACCAGCAACCTTGTTGAGGACAGCAGGCCACCTGTAGCCCTATAAATACACAAGGTCTATTATCTTAAAGTTGGTGTTAATAATATTATGAATCATATCAAATCTAATATAATATTTACCATAGTATTTTGCTTATTAGCATGTACAACGTTTTAGAAAGAAATATAAACATGATAATTTACGAGTATATAGTTTTAGTACATTCTTTAGTCACTGCAAATATCATTGTCGGTATGACATCTACTGATAAAAAAACATGGCAATAGTTATTTACTATTATAATGGCAATTCTAGCATTGTTAGATTCTGTTTGAATTAAGTTATATATGCATCAATAAATCAGTAAATGTGCAAATAGATACAAAGCAAATTTAAAATAACACACAGACGTTATCACTACCACTTGACTGTCTGACGAGGGCCTGTTAGTATTGACTTTGTTTTGAAGCTATTAAAATGATGTTGACTCGTCGATATGCATAGAAAACAGGTTGGTTAATACAATTGTCATCTTGGAAAATCTTAAATCAATTTTACACGACTGCATAAATCCTGAAATTGTAACTAATGACAACATGGTATTCACGTCTTATTGCTATTTGACTGAATACATGTTTTGACTGAATGAATGTGTTTCATTTACACTAAAAAAAAATCATATTTCTAATAGTATAACAGGTTGAAGTATTCACGGTCTGTTTAGTTTGTGTTAGATTTTAAATACAATAATTCGCGAATAAAATATATTTCAAGATAAAGCTATACAATTATTTTTTTAAACAAGTGATGTGTTTGTGAAACACTATGTCCCCTTTCGAGCGATTTTGACCCATATATTTGACCTTTGACCTTAAAAGATGACCTTGACCTTGACATTTCACCCCTAAAAATGTGCAGCTCCATGAGATACACATGCATGTCAAATATCAAGTTGCTATCTTCAATATTGCAAAAGTTATGGCCAAATGTTAAAGTTTGTGCAAACCAACAAACAAACAAACAAACAAACAAACGGACAGGGCAAAACAAATATGTCCCCCAGTATAGACTGGGGGACATACAAATGAACGTTTAAAAAGACTTAAATGAAGACCTTTTTAGCTTATGATAAAATTTGAATAAGTTGTGATATACACGAAAGAAATGAAACCTGAAAACAAGTGTTTCATCAATGCTAGTATGTCTTCACAAATGTGGCGTGTTCTGGGAAAACTGGGCAAAATGCTTGTGCGTAAATTGTCATCCCAGATTAGCCTGTGCAGTCCAGATTTGTCTTTGCTAACAAATACTTACAAATTGAGAATATTAATATCGCACTATTATATTTGCTAAGGTTCAACTTATAGAGTTGGATAGGAAAATTATCTAGGTTTTATTTATTTATTTTTTTAGTTTAAACATTACATAGGAAATCTTATTTGCATTATTCTATGCATTCGTTTTGGTCAAATATATACTTTTTTAGATAAGGAATGGGATCGAATTAGGCAACAAATTTGAAAGAAAAAACCACTGGGCATTAACATAAAACAGTTCCGGTCTTCTTTATCACGACTTAATGATAAGAGCACAAGTATATTTCTTTCTTATATAGTTTAATCAAAAGCAAATATTTATATAATAATAAAACGTCATACTATCCCATGAACTGTTATGTAGCAACATTAAGTCTGTTTAAAAACCCATCACATCGTGAAAATGTATAGTGTAAAATTATTTACTTCAGCATGATTATATTGAAAGCTCTCAGGGCCGTTAACTGGATTACTAAGAACCAGAACTCGGTTTTGTAGAGAAAGATCTAGAAAGGGCAATCAGATCAAACCGTAGACGTCCGTATTGCTTGTTTGAAACAATATCTACTATGCCACCAAGAACTGTATTAATAGTATGTGTGTACATCTTGTTTGTATATCTTTGTTGATTAGTTCTATTTTGTGTATGTGTCTTTCAGTTATACATGCACGGGAATATGCAGGACTCAGTCTTCTGTTTCAAGTGCCCCTTACTTATGATTAAGGATCCCCTCATATTTTTAACTATTTTAAGTTTAAACTTGCACAAATGCACCAGTTCTCTGCTATAAAATTAAAAAAGGTGGATGGCGATGAACAAGTGTATCATTATATTGTGTGCATAATTTTAACTCATCATTTAGAGCAAACAAAACTTGACAAAAATAAACACGGTTAATACAAAACTTTGGTTTAAAGGTTTATCCTATACATTAAACGTGTAACCCGTAATAAGAGACATTTTTTGAAATTTTGATTTAAAAATATGTTGGTTTTAACGTTACCCAGCGGTTCAGGTAGAGACGTCGTTTGACGAAAATGTTTACTTTAGCCCATTTATGCCTAGTGGACTCTCCCATCCTTCTAAATTTGATCAATTTATTTCCAAAATTAGGGATGTCTAGTATATTTATTTCTATATTTGGAATATTTCTTACAGAAATTCCTATAAGCAAATAGCGCATACCCTGATGAGACGCCGCATCATGCGGCGTCTCATCTGAGTCTACGCTGATTGCCAAGGCTTTTTTTCTAGACGCTAGGCATAAATGGGTTAACGCATGCATAAACGGACGAACGCACGAAGGAACTCAGTAAAAATCGATGGATATTACGGTATCCCAACAGCTTACCATCAACACTTTGAAATCAGGTGAGCTTAAAATATGAACATTCCTGACAATAACTTTAACATAATAGTTTAATGAACGTGTTTAAAACCGAAAACACATACTTGAAATAATCGCTTCTATGTACTTTGGGCAATACAATTAAACTGTCAAAAAATACTTCGGTTTTGACGCGAACCACTAAACATGCAATTCGCTTGATGACACCACATTTGAAAACACAAAGAAGAAAATTCTACTTTTCCAGCACATAAGAATAATATATTGTATTCAAAATATATACTATGTAAGTACTTGAAAAAAAACATGCAAAGTTTCATTAATGTAACAAATACGATGGTAAAACTTATAGAACTTACCAGACCTGTTCTGAATGGCCATCGAATGGCTTTTGTAAACGGCTGAAATATTAATAATGCACTATTACGACGAATAAACGAAAAATACGAATAAGAAAGTAATAAATTAAATAATAAGACTTTAACAATTTAATTCCGTTTTTACTGACAAATACGTTGAGCTCGTATGACATGTGTTTATTAAATATCTTATACAAATAAACATCACATGGCCGTTATTTACTAAATCACGAGTGCTGTCTACACATCCGTCCGAAATATGCATCCATCCGAAATATGCATTTTCGACTTAAGAAAATACAAAAGTACAATCACATAACTTCCCACTAGGAAGGTAGGATCCTTTAATGTATATGAATCACCTTTCAATCCGCCTGTCAGTTTGTCTCGAACGTGTCCACTCTCTTACTTCCGCGTGGATTTCATTTTAAAAGATTTGGTCGCATGTTTAGTCTGATGAGACGGACTGTTGGGTGTGTTATGTAGGTTTACGTTGTATTGGAATGCAAAACCTATGCGTTTTTTTTCTAGGTTATACGTTCAGGTCGATGGCCAAATGAAATACTCAAGGTATTCTTGATTTAGTGCTAAACGAGATCTAACGGTTCTATGGTTAGCACAATTTTAAACTACATTGTATTATGAAACGGTTTTGTCGCCAACATTAATCTCTAAACCCGATTATCTTTATGCACCTGTTAACATAACACAGTCATTTACTATAGATGGAAGACAGAAATTTGATAATTATATCACAAGTATGCAGAAATGGATCAGGGACTTTATTCTGATCGATTTTTGTAACATTATCATCTTCAGCGTAATTTAAGATTTCGTGTTCTACCATACATTGTCGTCTTGATAATTTAATACTAGGTAGGTGCTATCACACAAGCACTACATGATATGTGTCGTGTTCTGAGAAAACTGGACAAAATGAATGTGCGTAAAGTGTCATCACAGATTCGCCTGTGCAGTCCACACAGGCTAATCAGGGACGAAATTTTTCCGCCTAAATTGGATTTTTGCTAAGAGACTTCATTTAAACGAAAAATGTCATAAAAGCGGAAATTGTCGTCCCTGATTAGCCTGTGCCGACTGCACAGGCTAATCTGGGATGACAATTTACGCACAAGCATTTTGCCCAGTTTTCTCAGAACACGCCACATATGTTTGTAACATTCATGCTGGATAAAGTATTTTTACTGTTTACATGCTGGTCTTTGTTGGACACTCGCATGATGTTAAAATGGAGGCAATGCATACTTAAGAAAATAAAATTTAAAAAACATCGAAAGTCGTATAAAAAAATGCCTAATGGTATCGATACTTTAATATAAGTGGAGTAGGTATGCTGTTACATATACAGTGCATCAACCTCTCGCAAAAGCACACGTTTTGTTTTTGCACACTCATAAGCGAAGCCTAGGGTTTTAAGATGTAACACAGTCGAGAATTATCACAACATGGTTTTAGCAAGAAACTTAAATGCCATTGTGGTCCACAGTTGCTTCTCCTTTTTAATAGCATTTCCAGTTGACATTTTCAAAACGTACCAATGTGAATCTACAATACTAGAAGCAATTATTGTGTAACGAATCAATGAGTCTATGCGTCAGTATGTACTTACCAGACCTGTACTAAATGGCGTTTGCTGGAATTTCCCAAACGGCTGAAATATTAATAATTTTCTTTACGACGTATAAGCACATTGAAGAAAGTAAGAAAGTAAGTAACGAAACATGAAAATCTTACAATTTAATTCTATGGTACTGAACAACACGCGGAACTCGTATGACAATGGTTTAAATACAAATACAATTACATCTTTATAGCGCAAAAAAAAATATTTAACAATATTCAATTGAGCTGCACACAGTTCTATAACTTAAAAAGCTCAATTGTCATAAAAAACGCAAAGCGAATGCGTTTTAAGTTTGGTTTTAAATTGAAGTTTGCTCTGCATGCATTTTAAGTCTTTTGGAAGAGCGTTTCACCACTTTAGTCCAATCACTGCAATGAGCCTTCTTTGTTCTAGTTCTTGGAATGTTGACATTATTATCCTCAAATAATCTAAGGCTGTATCGACATTCACCAGTTGTGAACAGCTCTTTGATGTAGATATGGAGGTGCCGCATAGACTTCGAAACATGAGCACGAGTATCTTAAACATTACACGTGAATGTATTGGGAGCCAGTGTAGTGTCCTGAGGATTTCCTTGCTTGGTTGACCGTGCGAAAAATCAGCGACAATTCTGGCTGCTCGATTTTGAATTCGCTGCAGTCTGTCAATCTGATATTTTGGGATTTCAGTGAAAAGTCCGTTGCAAAAATCTATGTGAGAATGAATTAGGCCGTGAACGAGGACCTCTGCAGATTTTTAGTGATAAGTGCCTACGAATGATTTTTTGATTTTGTAATTGTGCACTAGCGATTTGACATTTTGTTTTGATGTGCTTATCAAAACATAAATTGTTAATTATTTGTATACCAAGGTCTCAAAGATTATCTTCACATTTAATATCACAGCCACCAATATTTATGCCGAAAATATATTTTTTGACAATTGTTGTTTGGAACCATTAATAATAACCACCGATTTTTTAAATTGTTCATTTTCAATTTGAACCGAGTTATCGAGTCAATGACATCTTTCAAACAATTACCGACATGTTGTAACACTGATTCTTCATTTTGGGGATTTCCTGGTTGAATTTTGAATGCAAGTTTGTGATCGTCAGCGTCACCATATAGACCTGCCGGGTATTTTTGGACAACCTTATTCAACGCAGCGATGTTCATGGTGAATATCATTGGACCGGCACATGGGCCCTGGGGAACACCGTACTTAACGGGTTTATACTTTGAAGAAGAGTTATTTACATCAACTCGCATTGATATTTCAGTCAAATATGATTCCATCCAGTTACGAGGAGTTTCTTCAATTTCAAAATCATTTCCTAGGATTAATTGATTGATTTATGAAATATCTTGCTCGCAAAACATCACATGGACATTTATTCACTAAATCTCGAGTGCTCTCTACACTTTCGTCGGAATAGTATATGCTTATACGTAATATGGCTCATCGAAAGCCTCATGTATGTGTTCCGTCATCTATTAACTTAAACGAATCTCTTCTGTATCCAAGGCTTATTATTTAGAAATATAACCAGGATGACCGGTCGTTTCTTTTAATCACTTGAGGTTTCGGCGCGAAATTCAAATAATAAGATATACGTGAATAATGGGGGTAAAAACCATTTTGTTGTTACCATAATATGAACTCTATTTTGAGGCGTGGTGCGTATGATTAACCATTATAGATTATAAGAAACATTTATTTACATAAAAAAACGACAAAGCGCAACACGATATTTTTAGATCCATTAAACAACAAATTTCTCGGCAGGCTGAAAACACTTTGATTCAAATCTTGTCGCGAGGTCAATTCGAAAGATGTATTGAAATACGTTCACTTAATTCGTTTTATATATTGCAGATCCTTCTCCGCTTTCAATACCTGCTATAAACCGAAGGCGACCGCGTGTCAGAATGACGTCGTATTTATGACGACATTCGGCACCATAGAGAACACCATCGACTACCTGTGCGTGGAAGCTTTTGAAGGTGAAGATTATTCATAAACTGTAATATTATCTAAGAAACAAGTTTTATTTAATAATTGTATCAGTTATTTTACTATGCTAATAAACGATTTAAGTTTTGTGTTCGTACGTCATTAAAATCTGCAAAGGTCTGTGGCTGCGCGAAAATAAAACAGAACTTTTTGTATTTAACAGATAAAGTGTTAGAAATTCGCTGAGAAGCTGTCATCATACTGGTTGTTCATTGAATAGTGTTGTTTACGCCCCGATTCTGTTTCGTTGTATCGTTCGGGTATTTCAGGCAGCTGCTTTGTTTACTAAATATTTTTTGTTCCATCGTACACGATACATATCACGATAATCATTATTAAACCAGTTTTCTTCCCATTCACCCACCTTTACCTCTTGTACGTGCCTGTTTAAACCGGTACCATTCCATAATAAGTGAGGAAAAACGCTCTTCACACTAGTTATTAAGTGAGATATTCGAGCGAGTATATAAATCAATTCATGTTCATTCCCACATAATTTCTTGATGAATCTAGGTACACTGGTTACTCATGTCAACTCTATTTTTAGATTAAGCAAATTATAGTGCGTCAGCTTGAAACCTTTTGCAAACGTACTTCTATCGGTATTTATTATGTTTCTTTCAACTCAAGGATGATCAAACTGCTACAATAACAAATTGAAGACAAATACCAATAAGTATAACTAAGTTGCTAACTGGTTCGATACAAATTTGATTTGAAATAACACAGTTGAATGTTTTGAAGGTAAGACGAAGAAAACTGGTGAAATTACGACCCCGTTTATATATATATATATATATGTATTGCCTCCATTTTCTGAAGATGTACATGATACAACGACGATACAAACATAGCATAAATACGAATGGCAGTCAAGGTAAATAAATAAAGATTAAGTTAAATGGTTTTATACATAAGTTCATAAACAGTTAATGTGCGTGACCCGTAGTTATCCCAAGGATGTAACGCATGTCTTTGATCTTTGGGCTCGTCATCGTGTTACCCTTATCAGCGTCAAATGATTTATTTATTTTGATGTTAGATTCATTAAATGAATTGGTATACCAATTGAAATAATCTGTTAAGACATGGTATGTAGATAGTGATGTATCACCATTACTTTGAATGCCTCTAATGTACACACAGAATTCATCAAAGGCTTAAAACAACTGTGTTTGCGGTTTGACAAAATCTTTAAAACCCACATAAAATGATCCGTAGATTCATTTCAATTAAAGCATATCATTATTAATATGGAGCAAATATCATTATGAAGTCGCCAAACAACGATTTAAAGTTATGTTATAATCATTAAAATAATTGAAATTTAAAATGAACGAACACATATATTTATAATAGACTAGTTTAAAGTGTAAACAATGCATATAAAAAGCATATCTTTTGCAAACGTGTCTTCGTTAGTACTTTCTGGGTAAGCAGTATGAAAGCGGAAAACTTTTAGTCTTAAGCAGCACATACTGTTTATATTATTTCTATAATATGTCTCATACAATTTCAGATATAATAAAATATGACTCGTGTTGGAATCAAACGAAAGTGACGTCTGATACCACAAATTGCCACACGACCCAGGCGGCTCTGATATAGGGGCTACAAGCACGCTCGACGCAAATAAATCAGACAGAAACACGTTCCCAGTGGTGCCAGTATGTCTAAACAATTTAATAGTATTTGTGTTCATATTATATAATTATATACCTATTCATATCATCAAATCAGCGGTATTGGACAGTCCGAGTTTTAACGATCATTTCGAATTGAACTTCGAAAAAAAATCACACAAAAATATATAAAATTAAAGCGGTGTTGAAACTAGACATATTGCAGATCTGCAAAAAAACGTAGTTAAATTACAAAATATGCTTGAAATAAGTTCGTAAATATTCTCTGAGGCCTTATTTCTCAAGCAACAAGATTTTGGCATTCAACGTCTCACGTTGTCATGTAGTGACCTGAGCGCTCTCGCACTTTCATGGACTTGACGATGTAATTTGTATTTAACATAAAACATGCAAATAACTAAAAGAATACAATAGTGTGTTATAAACTAATTTAACAGCCTGAAATACGGCGATATTTGTGTACTCGAATGCAGCTTACATGCTTACGATGAGCTTACCAATCGGATCCTCTGGTATTGTATATCGGGTGTGTACTCGTACAAATATATGAGCCTCGCTCTGTGAAAAGGGGGTCTAATACATGTACGTAAAGTGTCAACCCAGATTAGCCTGTGCAGTTCGCAGTAAGTTGTCTAACGTTCACATTGCTGTTCCAAAGGTTTTATCGTGGAACAGCCACTTAATGATTTATCATATTAAAAACAAAACAATTAAACAAAAACCAACGTTATGAAACGAGTTAAGCACACGAAATTACTAACCGCTACATGCTATTCTATCCCATTCAATATGCATACATCAAAAGATTTTCTGACCTTGGTTTCAGAATACTCGAAACGACCAGTGACTGTATGACCACCGCTGTCAACAACCGCTGTGGTCCCGAACCCTCCTGTATCATGCGCAGAATGATGTCACGTGCTTTAAGAGGGCTCACTGGTGTACTGAAGTGCCCAGCCCGTATGGAACTTATTGTGTTGTAATCTCTTATATCCAATTGCTTTGAATTCAAACTTACAACAGCAGTTCACAAATGTTCAAACTTAAACGGTGTATGTCGTTTCTATTAGACATTGTACGGTGCAAAATGCAAAGGCCCGCATTAAACTCGGTTAAAAAATATTTTTTTGATATTTTGATAAGATTTAACTGAGATTTTCAAAAGATTGATGCCTATTTAAAATGCACCGACTTGTATTGTATGGACTGTCGCTTTAACCGATGCAGAAGTTATAAAAGGTCCAATTCTAGCGCTAAGCATTATTCACGTTTATTCTACTATGGTTCAGTGTTGTGTACTAAGAATATTTTATTATAATTTGTTTTAATTAGGAATGTGTTACCAATCCTAATGCTTAATAAGTTATTTAATCAACATTTTAAAGTTTCTCATTTCATCAGCACATAAACTATACACTTAAGTACATACTTTGATAAAGGTTTGTTATTGTGTGTCAATTGTTAAAAAAACCAATGAATTAAGAAGAAATATTCATAGTAACTAAACTTTTTATTGTGAGATTTATTCGGAACATGCCATAAAATATTGTAGACGTAAACTTTCGAAATCATTTATGTATTAAGCAACATGTTGAATTGTTTTTTCCAGAAAAAGATTACCCTATTGATTCCAACACAGAAATCGTCGCGACCACATTGCCATTTGACAACAGCAATGATACCACGGCGGAACAGACGACGTCAGATAACTCCTCTCCCGTGCCGCAACCCGAGAAGGATAATATCCAAAATGGACACGACGCCACATGTGTTGTCCAATTGTCAACTTGGATGACATTGTCTGTCCTTATGGTTGTTCTTGAAACATGGATTTATTGAGAATCAGCTAAATGTTTGCTCGATACCTGTTAGCTAAAGAGTATGTATAAGAAAAAAGTGTTGTTGTTGTTTTAAGACGTTTGCAATATATGATAAGAAAAAAAATATAGAAGCTTGTTTATAGAACTTATGTTGGCATTGTAATAATGGTCGTAATGATAAGCACATGTGATCGTTAACCGCAACATGTTTTTTGTATCTAAACATACAAACGGATATTTTCGTGATTTCAGAATACTTGAAACGGCCATTGCCTGTATGACTATCGCTGTCAATAATTTATGTGGTCCGTACCCTCGTTATGATGGCTTACTGGTCTGCTTACGTTCCGACACACGTCACATATAGAATATAATGTCTTCGAATATATTATTTTCAATCGCTTTCGGATTACAATTTTAAACGGCAGTTCATGAAAATGTTTAAATTTGAAATTTTACAATCCGTTTTTCATCAACAGTTTATGGATAGAATTCAAAGGGTAGTTTTAAACTCGGTTATAAAATAAAGTACACGAGTAATTTGTATGTGCAAGATAATGGTTGATAATAAATCGGCATTTATATAAGTGTACATGTATATTCATTGAGAAATTAGCGCATGAGCACATAGCTATTAGTAAATGCATGTCTTAAAGCTACGGTATTAAAACTCATTAAAACCAATACCTATTCGACTTATATTGACTAGTATTCATTGGACTTCGATTCTTATCTGCTTTAAACTCCCACAAAACACTGTAAAATATACTGATCTGCTAAAATATCGTCCGTGTGGGCTTAATAGTATCAGTATCTGCGTAAACAATAGTCTACTGTCTTTGTGAAAATTGTAACAACAACAAACAGGAAGTTCTTGCGTTATTTTCAAATCCAGATTTTACAAACGGCATCTCACGAATTAATTCTTTTAGGTTAAAGCAACAGAAATACATATGAGCCTCGCTCTGTAAAAAAGGGGTTTAATGCATATGCGTAAAGTGTCGTCCCAGATTAGCCTGGCTTATCAGGGACGACACTTTCCGTCTTAACTCGATTTGTGCTAACTCGATTTGTGCTAAGAAGAGACATTCTTTAAACGAAAAACATCATAAAAGCGGAAAGTGTCGTCCCTGATTAGCTTGTGCGGACTGCATTAAACCCCCTTTTTACAGAGCGAGGCCCATATATGTATGGTCCCTAACGGAACCGAAAACAAAAATGTTTATCTAGTGAAAAATATATAATAACGAGAAATTTCATAATACTTTCTTGTTGCAGAAGATAGTTTGCATATCTATGAAACCAAACAAGTACAACAACAACATATTGCTAATAAGTGGCAAACTATATTTTGTTGATGACATTAATCGTGTGTTTGTTTTATTTAAGCTCATTAAACTGAATTTAAAACAAACGAAGTCTTACACGATTTTAATAAAAGAATAAACTTAATATTTCATACTGTAACTAGACATAACACGTCGTATTACAAACAACCCAAGTCTGATGCAATTGTAGTATAGTAATTTATAAATAAAATTAAGCGAAAATATGTCCCAATAAAACGTACATTTATGTTTAAAAAATAAATACTTATTTAACCTCGTATATTCCCAAAGAAAGAAATACTTAAATGGCTATATTTATGTATCAAATGTTAACCCTGGTTTTTCATGTACAAATTCATAAAGAATAAACATATCTCTATTTTAAATACATGGACGAAAACATTTTTGAGCATATTAAGTTCCAACATATTTTTTAACTTGATGCTATTAAATCCCTGCCGTTATAATCAACCACTTGATGATGGCCGAGCCACGTAGAACAATAATTTTCGCGTTTCATTTTAAGTTTTCTTTTTTTAATTTAAATAATTTAACTTTTATTTTAACCTTAACGTATACACTATTTTCAAAATATAAAAGAAAATGATATTACTTTTGATAATATAATTCTTAAAAAAATCCTTACAAATCTGGAAGGATTTTCTTGTGATAGGAGAGATTGTATGTGAGAGCATGGAACGACAACTCTGCGTGGAGATAAATATTTAATATGTTATAAACTGTCAACACATTTAGGTATCATATGTCTACAGATAACGTGATTAAATTTGGAAACACAGCCGACATTTATTATTCCAATTTAGATATATAGATATGCAAGTTGTGTAACAAACTCACGGTCACCATGACGTTACTACAGCTAATGAGTTTGACATAAATAGTAATATGATATACACGTACTAAACACGTTGTGAATTAAGGTTATCGTGAGGTCACTACAATGTGTGCTTGTCTTCAACGTTCACTGTGCACTATTCTAGTATCCATCTTCCCCTCTTTTGCCGTCCTGACCAAATATCCCGCCACGTCCTTTGCTGCCAACATTTCCGCCACCAAAACCGCCTCAACCACCGCCACCGCCATTGCCGAACAGCAAATCACCGGCTCGTCCTCTCTCTACGTCTTCTCCGCACCTTACTCATCTGCCGCCGCCTCCGCCCCTACACCTTCTCCTCCGCCATCGCCGCCCCATAAACTTGCGCCTACAATGCCGCCATCCCCTAAACCTGCGTTTCCAGCACCGCCTAAATCTGCGCCTTCAATGCCACCACCGCCTACACCTGCGCCTGAAATGCCACCACCGCCTAAATATTCGCTTGAAATGACACCACCGCCTAAACCTGCGCCTGAAATGCCACCACCTGCTAAACCTGCGCCTGAAATGCTTCCACCTCCTAAACCTTCGCCTGAAATGCCACCACCGCCTAAACCTGCGCCTGAAATGCCACCACCTCCTAAACCTGCGCCTGAGGGGCCGCCAGTTCCTAAACCTGCGGCTGAAATGCCACCACCTCCTACACCTGCGCCTGAAATGTCACCACCTCCTAAACCTGCGCCTAAAATGCCACCACTTCCTAAATCTGCGCCTGAAATGCCACCACCTCCTAAACCTGCGCCTGAAATGCCGCCACCTCCTAAACCTGCGCCTGTAATGCCACCACCGCCTAAACTTGCGCCTGAAATTCCACCACCTCCTAAACCTGCGCCTGAAATGCCACCAGCTCCTAAATCTGCGTTTGAAATGCCACCAACTCCTAAACCTGCGCCTGAAAGGCCACCACCTCCTAAACCTGCGTCTAAAATGCCACCACTGTCTAAACCTGTGCCTGAAATGCCACCACCTCCTAAACCTGCGCCTGAAATGCCACCACTGCCTAAACCTTCGCCTCTAGTACCGCCTAAATCTGCACCTGCAATTCCACCGCTCCCTAAACCTGCTCCTGAAATGCCACCGCCCCCTAAACCAGCGCCTGCACCGCCACCACCCCCTAGACCTGCGCCTTCAATGCCACCAGCCCCTAAACCTGCGCCTGAAATTCCACCACCGTCTAAACTTGCGCCTGAATTGCCACCACCCCCTAAACTTGCGCCTGCAGTGCCAACGCCCCCTAAACCTGGGCCTGTAATGTCAACACCCCCTAAACCAGCGCCTGCACCGCTACCGGCATCCCCAAAACCTGCACATGCACCGCCAATGCCGCCTAAACTTGTGCCTGCACTGCCATCGCCTCCTAAACCTGCTCCTACGTTGCCACCACCTCCTAAACCTGCGCCTGCACTGTCATCGCCCCCTAAACCTGCGCCTACAGTTCCATCGCCTCCTAAACCTTCGCATCCACCGCCTCCTCCACCACCTCTGCCATTTAGACCAGCAACCTTGTTGAGGACAGCAGGCCACCTGTAGCCCTATAAATGCACAATGTCTATTATCTTTAAGTTGGTGTTTATAATATTATGAATCATATAAAATCTAATATAGTATTTTGCTAATAAGCATGTATAACGTTTTAGAAAGAAATATAAACATGATAATTTACGAGTATATTAATTTAGTAAATACTTTTGTCACTGCAAATATCATAGTCGGTATGACATCTACAGATACATAAAGCACGGCAATAATTATTTACTATTATAATGGCAATTCTAGCATTGTTACATTCTGTTTGAAGTAAGTTATATATGCAGGGAAAAATCAGTAAATGTGCACATATATACAGAGCAAATTCATAAAAACACACAGACGTTATCACTGCCACTTGACTGTCTGACGAAGGCCTGTTAGTACTGATATTGTTTTGAAGCTGTTAGAATGATGTTGACTCGTCGATATGCATATATAAACGTGGTTGGTAAATAAAATTGCCATCTTGGAAAAATCTTAAATCAATTTTACACGACTGCATAAATCCTGAACTTGTTACAAATGACAACATTGTATTCACGTCTTATTGCTATTTGACTGAATAGATATTTTGACTGAATGAATGTGTTTCATTTCCACTTAAAAAAGATCATATTTCTGATAGTATAACAGCTACAAGTATGCACGGTCTGTTAAGTTTGTGTTAGATTTGAAATACAATAATTCGTGAATAAAATATATTTCAAGATAAAGCTATACAAAACAAAATAATTGAACGTTTAAATAGACTTAAATGAAGACCTTATTAGATTATGATGAAATGTGACTAAGTTGTGATAAACACGAAAGAAATGAAACCTGAAAACAAGTGTTTCATCAATGCGTGTTACCAAAATACCATAATTGTTCATTTACATAAAAACGTTTGTTAAAAACCAATTGCATCCAAATGAAAAGCAGATACTTTCCTTGTATTACAAAGCACGATCATTCTTCAAAAATCAAACCCTATTGTTTGAACATCATAAAACCACTATCAGACTTTAGTGTTCATTTCACAATTTAGATAATGGGACCGGGGCTATTCTGATTAGTGTAAAATCGCTTTGACAACAATTTGGATCTTTGCTAACAAATACTTACACATTGAGAATATTAATGGCGCACTATTATGTTTGCTAAGGTTCAACTTATAGAGTTGGATAGGGAAATTACCTAAGTTTTGCTTTTTTTTTTTTAAACATAACTTAAGAAATCTTATTTGCCTTTTTCTAGGCATTCATTTGGGTCAAATGTATACTTTTTTAGATAAGGAATGGGACCGAATTAGTCAACAAATTAAAAAAAACAACACTAAGAATTAACATAAAACAGTTTCGGTCTTCTTTATCACGACTTGATAAGATCACACGTATATTTATTTCGTATATAGTTTAATAAAAAACACATATTTATATAATACTAAAACGCTAAAAGTATCTTGTCATACTATCCTATGATATGTTACGTAGCAGTGTTAAGTCTGTTAAAAAACCCATTACATTGTGAAAATGTATAGTGTAAAATTATTTACTTCATCATAATTATATTGAAAGCGTTCAGAGCCGTTAACTGGGTTACTAAGAACCAGAACTTGGTTTCTTAGAGAAAAATCTAGAAAGGGCAATCAGATCAAACCGTAGACGTCCGTATTGCTTGTTTGAAACAATATCTACTATGCCACCAAGAACTGTATTAATAGTATGTGTGTACATCTTGTTTGTATATCTTGGTTGATTAGTTCTTTTTTGTGTATGTGTCTTTCAGTATACATGCACGGGGATATGCAGGACTCAGTTTTCTGTTTCAAGTGCACCTTACTTATGATTGAGGATCCCTCCCCCCCATATTTTTAACTATTTTAATTTTAAGTTTAAACTTGCATCATATGCACCAGTACTCTGCTATAAAATTTTAAAAAAAGGTGGATGGCGATGAACAAGTGCATTATATCGCGTGCATAATTTTAACTCATCATTTAGAGCAAACAAAACTTGACGAAAATAAACATGATTAATACAAAACTTTGGTTTAAAGGTTTATCCTATACGTTAAACGTGTAACCTCTAATGCGAGACATGTTTTGAAATTTTGATTTAAAAAACATGTTGGTTTTAACGTCACCCAGCGGTTCAGGTGGAGAAGTCGTTTGACGAAAATGTTTACTTAGGCATGCATGAACGGACGAACGCAAGAAGGAACTCAATAACAATCGATGGGCATTACGGTATCCCAACAGCTTACCATCAACATTTTAAAATCGGGTGAGCTAACAATAAGAACCTTCCTGACAATAACTTTAACATAATATTTTAATGAACGCGGTTTAAACCAAAAACACATACATGAAATAATCGCTTCTATGTTCTTTCAGCAATACAATTAAACTGTCAAGTTACTTCGGTTTTGAAGCAAACCACTAAACATGCAATGCGCTTGATGACACCACATTTGAAAACACAAAGAAGAAAATGCTACTTTTCCACCACATAAGAATAATATATTGTATTTGAAATATATACTACGTAAGTACTTGAAAACAAACACGTAAAGTTTCATTAGTGTAACAAATACGATGGTAAAACTGATAGTACTTACCAGACCTGTTCTGAATGGTCTGAATGGCAATCGAATGACTTTTGTAAACGGCTGAAATATTAATAATGCACTATTACAACGTATAAGCAAATAATACGAGTTAGAAAGTAATTAATTAAATATTAAAACTTTAACAATTTAATTCAATCATGAGCGAAGCCTAGGGTTTTCAGAAGATACACCGTCGAGAATTATCACAACATGGTTTTAGCAAGAAACTAAAATGCCTCTGTTGGCCCTAAGTTGCTTCTTCTTTTTAATAGCATTTCCAGTTTACATTTTCGAAACGTACCAAGGTATATCTACAATATCAGAAGCAATGCTTGTATAACGAATTCATGTGTCTATGCGTCAGTATGTACTTACCAGACCTGTACTAAAAGGCGTTTGCTAGAATTTCTCAAACGGCTGAAATATGAATAGTTCTTTTTACGAGGTATAAGCAGATTGAAGAAAGTAAGAAAGTAAGTAACGAAACATGAAAATGTAAAGATTTGATTCAATTGGTACTGAACAACACGGGAGCTCGTATGACATTTGTTTAAGAACTATCTTAGCTCGCAACACATCACATTGACGTTTATTCATTAAATCACGAGTTCTCTCTACACTTTCGTCGGCATAGTATATGCTTAAACGGTATATGGCTCATCGAAAACATCATGTATGTGTTCCGTTATCTTTTAACTTTACGATTCTCTTATGTTTTGAAGGATTTTATTTAAATATATATCAAGGATTACCGGTAGTTTATTTAAAAAGAAAACCGAAGCGCCAACCAATTTCAGTCTACTTTTGTTTAATTTAAAGCGCATATTAGAAACAAATATGTTTTATATCGTATAAACTGAAACTGTCACATTACTTCTGGTTGTTACGTTAACCACTCAAGATTCAATGAACCTGATGAAGCCAAATGTTAAAACACAACACAGAAACAAATGCTACTTATTCACCAGATAAGAATAATATTTTCTTTTCAAAATATATACTATGTCCGTGCTGGAAAACAAACTTGTAATTCGTTTTCATTTGTGTAACAAATACGATGGTAAAACTGATGGTACTTACCAGACCTGTACTAAACGGCGTTCGCTGGAATTTCCCAAACAGCTGAAATATTAATAATGCATTATTACGAAGTATAAGCACATTAAAGAAAGTAAAAACAAAGAGTAATAAAACAATAAAATGTAACAATTTAATTGGTAATAAACAATACGGTGTGCTCGTATGACATGAGTTTATGCAATATCGTGTGCAAAAAACAAACGCTCTTAAAATATCACAAGGACGTTGTTGTCACTTAAGCACCAGTGCGTTCTACAATTTCGTCGGAAAAATGTATAAAGCAGGGCGTTAAGAATTAACATCGTGGTAATCTGTACGTGGCATTAAAGATAAGCTTAACGTTAGTAGGTCCATCGTAGATCGTACCGCTTAAACACATTTCGACTTTAACAAAGGCAGAAATACAAAGTCCTTATGTCTGTCTCGATAATGTCCACTTTCTTACTTCCGCGTGGATTTCAATGCAAAAAGATTTGGTACACATGTTTACTCTAATGAGACAGGGTTTTTAAAGGTAAAATGACAAAACTATGCACATTTTCAAGGTTATATGATCAGGTCAATGTTCAAAAAGTGTATTGCACTGCAACTGTAAAAATAACTTCGGTAATGACGTAAAACACTAACATGCAATGCACCTGATGACGCCAAATTTTAGAAAACCAGATTTGAATAATATCTTCTATTCAAAATATATTCTATCTACGTTCTGGAAATCAAACATGTCATGCTTCATTACTGTAACAAATACGATGGTTAAACTGATGGTACTTACCAGACCTGTACTAAACGGCGTTCGCTGGAATTTCCCAACGGGCTGAAACATTTATAATGCACTATTTAGACATATCAGCACATAAAAGAAATTAGAAATGTAAGTAATACAACATTAAAATGGTACTGAAAAATACGGGGAGCTCGTATGACATGTGTTTATAAAATATATTGTACAAACACACGCTCTAAAAACATCAAATAGACGTTTTGTTCAATGAATCACTGGTGTTGTGTACACTTTCGTCGGAAACTCTTGAAGAAGTAACACCCTCGGTAATAATCGAAACGTGGCTTTAAAAAGAATCTTGTGCGTTATTTTGCCCATCATCGATCGAACTATAAAACAACGTTTCGACTTTAAATAATGCAAAAGTACCAATGTATTACTTCACAACAAGGAGGTAGGATCCTTTTATGTATACGAATCACTTCTGTCAATCCGTCTGTCTGTCTCGAGCATGTCCACTGTCTTACTTCCGCGTAAATTTCATTGCAAAACAGTTTGGTACAAATGTTCACTCTAAAAACATTGTGTGTGGCGCGTATTTGTCAGGTCTGTGTAGCACATGGAAGTCGAATGACAAAACTTTGCACTTTCTCAAAATTTTAAGTACAACTCCATTGTCAAACTAGAAATGGCGCGGCAGAGGCCGACGCGTATCCCCACACCAAATGTTTGACCTAGATGTGCCCCAGGGTTGGTAATGGGGCCATGCATAGTCGAGATTGATCATATTGTCATAGAGAAGTTCAGTATCAATTAGAAGTGAATTGGTGTAGAAATGAAGAAGTTATAGTAAAGGCAATTTTGGGTGGGTGTGACCTATGTGGGCAGGGCGCCCCAGGGTTGGTAATGAAGCCATGCATAGTTGAGATTGACCGTATTGTCATAAGAGAAGTTCAGTATCAATTTGAAGTGAATCCGTGTAGAAATGAAGAAATTATAGTAAATGGCAATTTTTGGTGGGTGTGGCCTATGTGGGCGGGGCGCCCCAGGGTTGGGAATGGGGCCATGCATGGTTGAGATTGACCGTATTGTCATAAGAGAGGTCCAGTATCAATTTGAAGTGAATCGGTGTAGAAATGAAGAAGTTAATGTAAAATAACCTAAAAAAATGAGTGATAATTTCTGACGCGGCCCCACCCCAACCCCTATAACTTTTGACCCAGGGGTCAGATCAAAATTCCAAATAGTGCAGGGTCGCACATATGCTCATAGCTACCATGTGTGTAAGTTTCAAGGTTCTAGTGCTAATAGTGTAGGAGGAGATATTGGCCAGGACGGACGGACGGACGGACGGACGGACGGACAACCGGACGGACAACCGGACGGCGGAGATCACCACAATATCCCCACCTTTTTTTCAAAAAGTGTGGGGATAATAAAATACTCCAATTATGGTTGACATAGTGTTAAACGAGTCTTTTACGAATAAATGATTGACACAAATTAAAACTGATATGAAACAGTGTGTAGCCAAAATAAATTGAAACAGTCATATTATATTAATGCACCTTTTAATCCTAACACAGTCATTTACTATAGATGGACATTGAATTTCTTAAAATAGCATATGCTTATACGTAATATGGCTAATAAAGTCATCGTGTATGTTTTATTTTACATATAAACGTTACGCATCTCTTCCGTATTCAGGGTTTATAATTTAAAAGTGTATCACGGATTACCGTTATTATATTGATAAAAAATGCACTTGATATGCAAAACCGAAGCGCCAAACAAATGCAGACGACTTTTGTTTAAATAAAAAAGCATATCACAAACATATATGTGTTGATATGAATTTCAACACGTAACTGACATACATAATTTCGAACACAAATGTATGAAGCGAAAATATGTGTTGCAATCGACAGACAATAGATATAAATGAAGCACATACAAACATACATACTTCCATTGCGTTTGCTGATTTATTTGTGTCTGTGTGAGTGGAGTGATAGTTAGGGGCTTACATTTTTCTTTCGACTTCGAAGAGCATGCATGTAATGTATTCGCAAATAAACACTATCAAACGCAAGTACGAAACAATCCGCATTATTTAAATTCCAAACCCCGCTGATCTTTATGCACCTGTTAACTTGATACCTAAATTTGTTACTATATACGTTCTGCAAAAAACACACGTTATGATTTATTTTGTAAAAAAAATATGTTGGTTAAATAATGTTACTTAGCCCGTGTTTCCATAAAGGTCTTTTTTGGACATTTGCAGTGTACCAAAATAACGTTTTCATGACATGACAAAATCCGCCCAAATACATCCGGATAGGACCCTACCCCTATGGGGTCCTGAGGATAATACTCAAGCCTATCTCCTTTGGGTTTAATCCTTCTACTGTCGAATGACCAAAGTAGCCCTGCTTATATACATATATCGTTACATAAAAATGTCAACTGGATGGATCAGATAACTTTGTTGGAGTGAATATACGGGCGTATTTACTATCTGATAAATGCAGAGACACGGAAACAAACACCCATTAACCTTGTAATCTTGTCACCATCTATAATGAATACAGACTGCACCCAGTGCATGTTCTATCGAGAAGCCCATCAGCTATGCACTCCCCGAGACAAGACGTATTGATATGCACGGAAGTGTCAAACTTGATAACATGTTGACCCCCATGCCCCCCATGCACTATGCTACAGCAGTAAGCTAACCTATTAAAACTGCATAAAAATGATTGTAATTGCAGGTAATCATATTAAGTAAAGTAAGAAACACTCAAAAATCATATTCAAATTGGACAGGTAAATAGAATCAATACTGTAATACACATTTGTGTATTTACTATACATTACATCAACCTCTCGCAAAGGCTCACGTGTATTCGCACAGTCACAATCATGCGCGCTGGCTCGGGTTTTAAGAAGTAACACCGTTTGGAATTATAACAAACGTGGTTTTAGCAATAAACGCAACTTGTTTGTTGGCCCATAGTGACTCTTACTTTTAAACAGCATTCCCACTTTACACATTCCAAAAGTGACTATTTATATCTTCACTACCAGACAGTATGCTAATATAACTTATACGAATCAATTTGTCTATCCATTAGTCTGTCGGTCACTCTGTCTCGTACCTGTCAACTTTCCTACTTCAGTATACATTTCTTTTATTATATATGTACACACGTTAAATACAATGCGGCTGGGTGTGTCGCCCAATGTTCATATCGATCTCATATTTTGAGCAAGAAAAAAAAGAATTGTAAAACCAGGTAATTTAAGTGCTTTAACTTCCTTAATACATACAAATAAACGTTTATGAGACGATGTATCGCGGAAAGTAAATCCACACTCTAACATGACCAGGTATTGAATGAATTAGAAACAACAATGAACGCGTGTAAATTAGATAAAATAAAGATTTTTGTTTGCACGCCAGGACCAGAATAAATCGGATCTTCTCTACCTTAACGGGCAAGAGATTGAGCACACTACATCAATTCAAATGTTCTGCAAAGTGTCGTATTAATCATTTTTAGTGATAGTTGCAAATAGCTTGACTTGATATTTAATATACATTATCAGAACCGTTCTGCTTGTACAATTTTTTTATATGTATATTTGCTTACTAAAAGTAAATCGAAACTCAATTCAGATATGTATTAGGTCTGCGAATTAAGTCAACATTTATATAAAAAGAATGCTTATTTAGTTTTGTATTAATAAACGTTGATATTTTAAATGTGGGTGTATACTGTTATTGGTCGATTTTGAAGAAAGCAATTAAGTCTATTTACTTGAAACCTTCAACAATATAAACTGTAATATTAAAGTATTATAAAGATGGACATCGAAGCCCGGTCGACTGGATTAAATTATAGCACCTAAATAACTCGGTCATTAAGACATGCACTAATGATACTGTTTTTGATACGAACATCATGACATCGGATCACGGGTTGTCGTTATCAACAGATATTTTTATTATTATTTGCATAACGTTGCAATTGTTGTTGTTGTTTTCTATTGCACTTGATGAATACTCTTGATATAACGGTATGTGTACAATATATTTTGTTGATATAGTTCTGTAACATACACCATACTATTAGTTGAAAATATGCGATGATCATTCGGACAATTGTCAATCGAATATCTATTTATTAAAATATTAATGCGTCTATACCAAATGTACAACTATGCAACTAAAAAATAAACCAAACTTACTATTGACCCTTGGCTCATTCCATTTTCCTCTTCGCTTTCAACGCATGTTTCTTCAAGTCTACCGATTTCATTAAAATCGTTTTCAAGTGCTAGCCTACGTTTAGCGTTCTCTTCAAAACAATATGTCTCTATGCGATTGCTTTGCCTCACCCGTCCTACGAGAGCGTTGATTTCATCCAGTTTCTTTTCGAACCTTTTTGAGAGAACGTATAGTTCTCCTTCCTTCTTTTTCTGAGAAATTTCCTAAATTAAGACTTTCTGCTCCGTAATGTTACGCTTAGTTTGTATACATTGTTCTTGCACTTTATCAAGCTTACTTCGATTTTCATTGTGCTTACTTTTCCCTTCATTTTCAGCAATCAATTGTAACTTGTCAAGTCTGGCGTTGAGTTTGTTGCGATATTCTTCAATTGACTCTGCATATCTTGCTTGACAAACTTCGCTCAATTCGACATTTTCATCAACGGACGCTCCAAGAAAATTTATAGTTTCTTCCAACTTGTTTAGGGTTGATAGTATTTCGTCTGCCTTTCGTTCATCAAATTTTATGGTATGCAGATCAACGATGTTATCTTTACAAGCCATGTGTTCGGCAAGTAAACTTTGGTCACATATGGTGACGTCATGGTTTCCACAATACAGCGACTAACTGTCAGGGCATGTTTCTTCATTGGTGTTCATTTCAACATGCCCAGTTTAAATCGTTGGTTAAAAAGAGACAACATGATGATTATTAAACATCACGAATTTCGTATGATTATAAAAACATGTATGTCCAAGTCGCACACTACATTTTTTTACAGATTCAAACCATAGGCTCTTCAAAACAAAGACCGCACGTATCTTAAGACATTGCCGTTCTGAAATGATAGTAATCATACATGTATGTGGGAGGAGTAGGAGTTGAAGAAGTAGTAGTATCCGTCCAGGAAATGAACAGTAAGGCAATAGAAAAATTATCCGGAAGATTTTGTATGACTTTGTCATATTTAAAGGTATACTATCGGATAATTTCTTTTGAATCCAAACAATCTGATAAAGTCATTTATTATTCGTTTTGCTTAGTTATAATGATAACCTCGATACTAATATGTATCTTTGTTATTAATTACTCACCAATATATGCTAATTTGACTGATATTGTGTATTTTGTTTTAAAAATGAAATGTTTTGCCTATATGCATATAGTTAACAAACCAGATTATACAATTTATCGTTTTGAGGTAAAATTACAACTCGATTCTTTGTTTAAATGTTTTATTATACACACAATAATTTGTGGAAAATGGTACACATTTGAAACCCCATTAACACTAAAAATCAACGAATACCGTTAACTATTTCATAAAAATAAATTGTAAGTTAACCCATAAAAAGTGTTCCTTATAGCAATAGCCACAATTTAATTGCAATATGTGGTCTGGTAACATAGATTTAACAAGATACTAAATGCTCTTTTTTATTTTGTATAATACAATATATTCAATATATGTTCATGTACCAATTTAGTGTTCGTGTGATGAATGAATAGATATCGTTGCGGGAAATTAAAATGAAATATATATTATATAACACAATTTAAAAAAAAGAGAGAATTTTGTATCTTGTTAAATCTATTTTACCAGACCACATATAGCGGTACACTTTTGGGTATTGCTTTAAGGAACACTGATTGTGTATTGGTTAATTTTATTTTACTTAATATTATATTAAATATTCGTTATTTTGAGTGTTAATGGGGCTTTAAACACATGCCATATTTAATCGAAAACCTTTCAATAATTTTAATAATATACAATTCTAATAAAGGGTTGCTGTATGTCTGCATAACTTTTATGTACATTTCCAACGGTATTCTCTTTGTTAAATATGCAATTGAAAAGACTTGGCATGCCTAATCATGGCTAATTTAGCTTATAATAATTATATATTAATTATTTCATATTTTGTTCTTACAGTAAGTTCATGGCACTCTATTCATCTATTTTTAGAGCAAGACTGGGAGGCCCCTTGAAATGCAAAAGGAAGCGATAGCCAAGCTGTAGCCAAGGACAATCTAATAAAGACAAAATCAATGTAACAGTAAAATAAAATAGATTACATAATTGCTCAACTAAATGATCAATAACTTTCAAATAATATCCAAGATTTGTTTTCTAAACCTACTATTCCGAAATATAAAAACAATCAGTTTGATTGAGCAACTCATCGTTTTTAATTCGTTTTGAGATTATGAGATACTCACTCGTGTATGCCATCAGTTTGTTTAAGCTAATATTTATTGACTGCAAGGTACACGTGATAAATGAATAAAGTCATAATAAACAATTCGCATCAGTAAACTATATCTGTGTTAGTTTGTTCGACTCTAGTTACATTCCTCAACTTGTACAGTGTTGTTTAATACGCAATTCTTGTAAGTTGTTGTGATTGCCCATATCATAATCGCTGTTATATGATTTAATAATGTTAACGCACTTGTGTTTTATCTCTGATCCTAATAATGATTTATAATATTTGTTATTCCAATTATTAATCTCTATTAAACTCCAATGATCTGACTCATCGTGTTCTGTTATCATTTTTTTTATTAAAGAAATGTCCCAGTTCATCGAAGTAACTTTAGGGTAAATAATGTTGATGACGATGAGATATAAATTTCTCGGTACAGTTAAGTGCCTCTAGCATAAATAGTGTTGATGACACTGAAATTTGATATACTGTTTTCGTATCTTTTATCTTTGTATTATGTTTTAACAAACATATAAATACGACATGAACTACGCATTAAATTTTAACAAATTTACTTTCGATTTCAGATTCAGTACATCAACTTTATTTTGCATTTCTTTTTCGAAATAAAAAAATATATATATATATATATATATATATGTAGGACACGCTCTTTACGGAGACCAGTCGAATTTTATTTACCGCACTAAGGAGACCGCTAGATTAGGGGGACATTTTTTGGTCCGCCTAATATTTACCTTCCTAATAAATCAGCGTTAATATGTAATTTCGAATTTCCAAGCACGGGATGATTTAATTGTAGCTTATATTAGGCAAATAATTTGTTCTCTATTGTTCTTTTATTGATTTATTAATTATAATAAACTTTTTAATATCACCCCCCGTATATTTTTTCATATCATATAATGCACATAAGGTAGACCGTAATTTAAACGCATGCACAATTTTAATGCCGATATATATAACTATTTTTTCGTTTGTTTTTCAATATTTGTTGAATAATTAATCATACTAGAAAAAAAACGCCAACAAAATGTGAATAATAAAAAAGTCAAATTTTCGTCCCCACTAATTTTTTGATAATCCAATATATGAATCGTTCTATACATAGATGGTGACGTCACTGCGTTCAGTAAGACCGGTGTGTACACAAAGATATATAAATTTGTCTATCGCGTGACGTAATCCAAGATGGCGCTCGGCCTGCAGTACGGCAAGCGCATGGTAAGATTTTATTTAAAAAATAACATTAACAACACGTTTTTAATAATAATAATTCAGTGTTTTGTATACATTTAAATAATACATGTGTGTTAAAGTAAACAAAGTTTTTTAATGTTTTTTTTATGAGCATTTCAATGACTAATGGGTGGGGAGTTGTCATTTTCAAAAATGTGTATCTGTATCTGTCAGTAGAAACATTCAAAATGACCGCCCGGAATCGTCGATTCAACAGTTTCCTTCCATTTCCAATCGGGTACAATTTGCTTTAAATACTTTAAAAACATTAGAATAACGCTATGTGGCCTGCAGCTTAGCTGAATGTAACCTGCAACAACAACAACAGATGGCTTACAATACTTTCACTACAGCACGAGTTAAACTTTAAATGGAGATATCTGTGGATAAAGACAGTTTTAACTGGTAACATTTACCAAAAATGTGTAAAGTAGCACTCTTAATTGATATGCATAGGTACATATATAAATTACTGACGGAAAAAGTTATCATTTTACAGACAAATGTCTGCCTGCCAACAGGAAGTGACTATTAGCAATTGTAAACAAAGGAAATAAATTCTCAATATTGATTCTAGCCTGTCTGGTCATTAAATTTAACTGGATAGCAGTAATTATTATGTGGTCAGGCTAGACTGGACAATAATTTGGGAGGAAAACATTGAGTTATACATCAAGACATTGGGGTAAGAAACTTAAACAATTCAAAATAATAGTTTACACTATTGAAATAGAATGACCCGTATGAAATTATGGGGCGGATTCCGGGCTACATTTAAATAATTGCATGTGTGTTAAAGTAAACAAAGTTCTTTGATGCTTTTTTATGAGCATTTCAAATTCAATGACTAATGAATAGTGGGTGGGGAGTTGTCAATGTAATCGCGGTCACCTCAATGTTATGTCTAATTTGTTTAGCAAAGTTGAGAACTGTGAAAATACTGCGCTCAGGCCGGGGATTGAACCCACGAGTGGTAGTCAGACACTTAAACCACGTCGCTAAAGAGCTAGCCCAACAGCAAGGCTGTTGGAATTGACCTTATTTCACTACAGAACGAAAATTAGACCATGTTTTTATAGTTTTCTAATGAAAATCATTATATATGTAAAAAGCATGAAGCAGTACAATGATTTTTACGTGTTTTATGATTAATCTACTTATTCTTCCTGTTTTTGATTGTTGTCAATTTACCGCTACATGAGAGGTGTCGTAAACAAATTACTTATACAGTCAACAGAGCTCCAGATAAGGAATTGTGAAATAAGAAAGAAAACGAGTAACGCTGAAAATCAATCAGTACCTGACTACTACCTGTACTACCATATCCAAAAATACAGGTAGAACTGTACAACCGGTGTTCTTGGATATTGAAGGGCGTATAACTGACTTTAAAGAAACATTTGCAGCAATTATAATAAATAAATTTAGCTTCTTAAACAGTTACTTTATCTATTAAGTTTTTCTATTTTGAATTATGATGCAAATACAACTACACATTACAACTCATGACTAAATACTATTTCTTCATTTTCTTGACTAATAACTAATATAAAGCTTAGTAAATGAACACAAATGTCACTGTCTCATCTGAAAAGAATCATTGCTTTAGCAGTTTTCTAACGTTTTTAGCCACTTATGCAATCAAATCGTTTAATATCGAGGCGACAATGTCTTTCTGGGTTTAAAGATTGAATGTCAGGATGGTTAGACGACCGTATGTAGCCATTATATGACAACAAAGTGTTTTTAACCGATTTCGGTTTAGCCGGCCTTCCCTGGCGCGCAGACATATTGTTTTTGACGGGCTTACAAGCGACCGGAAATCACACGACAGAATTGACAATAATACCGGAACCCAGTCTGCACCTTTTCGGTAATTTAAATTAACAAAATGCGCCATTAGGTTAGAGACCAACAAATCACGCCGCACTGACGTATCGGGATGGCCAGAATTTTTTTGTAAATACGTAAAAGGGATATTAAAGTTGTAATTGTACGTCCAGTTTATAAAAATAAATGCGTAAACCTTCATGAAAAAGCCGTATTTACGGCTGTACGGCCCTTATCTGGAGCTCTGAACTGTTACCATTACCGGATCATTACACATCGCGGATCACTTTGAAGTTTAAGACTGTGTATCGCGATAAATAGTTTTTTTAAGGTGATATTTTTTAAGTGGAGGTTGAACATTATTAGCGGCCACATGCTATAAATCTGTTGGAATGTAAAAAGTTTACGCATTAATATAAAGGCCATTTAGTTGTATTTCTGCTTGCAAAAGTCCATGTCAGTTTTGGTTCGTGTTTAAAATTTTGGAATGCCTTAAATGAAATGAAGAATTTGGGCAATAACGGATCAAGCATGATAATATGCTTATTGATAATATATTATATTAAAATATATGAAAATCTTGTTGATTCTTTCAATAAATGATCTCAATCTTAATGTTTTATTTATGTTCCATGTTCAATATCGATGATAAGATAGGATTCAAACTATTTACATGGTGTATAAGATGCCCATATCTTTTGGATCTATTTAGGATTATCAACAGATAGTTCACACAAGAACACCGTGCTTAAAGTGAAGATACAAGATCACATATTATTATATAGAAAACAGTTAATAACAAAAACAAATTAATATAATTTATAACTTGCAATGTAACTTGGTAATTGTAAACAACACAGTTTATGTTTCGACGGTTTAAATAGCGTGTTAGATGCCCTCCTGAGTGGTTTCGATCATGTGATCCGTTATGGCTACAACTAATCCGTTAATGCATGAATTCTGATGCGAAAAAAAGGTATCACAAACACATTTTGCCTGCGTTTAAAAATAAGACTATGCACTGAAACAGCAAGCAAAGGTAATATTTAATCAAATTTTACTGGTGTAAAAGAAGTCTCAAAACATTTATGGCTTTTCACCAGAACAACTTGATTACGCTACTGATTCGGTAATGGTAACTTGACTATACACAAAAAACGATGACATAGTGTGCGCGCATACATGTAAAATGTAAACAAATGAAGGGTTCAAAAGCTGGTGAGGTTCTAAAGCCGGTAACTGCATGTACATGTACAATACTGTAGTCAAAATAAAACCTGTGCTTATTATTTAATTTAAGAGAAAATTTGTAAATAGTAACAATTTAATTTGTTCCAACTTTTTTTTTCTTGTAGACCAATACAAATTTTCTTAAAAATTTACAAAACATTTTTTTTATTGGTCATGGCTTCAGGATTTCTAGGTGGCTAAAAAGCGTTTCTTAGTGGTCAAATCGACCGCCGGCTTCCACTTTTTGAAAATCCTGCTTAAAAGCCTTTTTTTTTTTAGAAATCTGTTTGAGGGAAAGTTTATTTTTGACATCGTAGATCTATTTATTCTTAAAAGAACTGTACTTTTTGTTTTAGCTGAGGGCTGCATTGCAGAACTCTGGGTCATTGAAGGTAACTTTTTTTTAATTAATACTAATACTAAGATTGAGCAAATACATGTATTGCCTATGGGTACAAAAAGTGGCCTTAACCCGGAGTGAAATATATATTGGTCATAGACATTCACAGGGAAAACTTTAATTTTAACCAGCCCGAATTAAAGTTATAATTATGTAACATTTGTAACTATGTCTGTTTTGGACCTAACCCACTCCATAACTTTGTCGTGCAACTGCCAACATGGGATTTTGAAATAAATATTCTAAAATAA